>VOQJ01011944.1:23885-35161 GCA_015052665.1 Apistogramma diplotaenia | reverse complement strand
ACAATGTAGGAAAAAAAAAAAATTTTTTTTTTTAAAAAAGGGGGAAGTAAAAAAAAAAAAAAAAGGTGTGGCGGTGGGACTGCATCATGAATCTGTAGCAATACATTTGCTGTATTATCGGTAATACTACATACAAAGCAGAGATAAACTAGGATGTAAGAGAAACCATTAAAACATTTGTTTCATGCTGCATTTTATTTTCAAGCGATTTCAAATAAACATGATAAATGAGTTCTTATCCTGATGTACAGTAATATACAATGCATTTTATTAAATGCAACATTTTACCAATAGATATTTATGCGGAGTTAAATGCAGCTAATTCAAGTGATTTTTCATGTCTTTTATAGCAAAGGTTTAGCCTTCATGCTATTACATAATTTGTCTAATTCATCAATGCCTGTGCTCCACAACTATGAATAATGGCTAATCAATAGCAGTAATGGTCATTAATAATCTGCTTTAGCTATAATCTCATATTGATTTGCTTGAATGAGCAACAAAAATGGGCTTTTGAAAGTTGTGGAAACTCCAAACACAGGCTGATATTGTGCAGGAAAGTGCAACGATTAACAGCACAAGCTTGATTGGTGATTGGGGAAGTTAGCTGAGTGAAAAACAAAGTATGTCCCATGAAAATTAGTTTTTTATTTTTGACATATTTGGGGCCAATACTTGGTATGTTTTGAAAATTATTCCTATATCTAACAGGAGGTATATTCAGACAACTGACATGATAAAATTTGCATCCCATTGACACCAAGTGTTCTCATCTCTTTCAAATCTCTTTGATATCTAGCCTATTAAAGTTTTATGCCAGGTGGAATGGAAGAGAGAGACCTGAGCAGTTCATCTGGGCCAGTGTTTGTAGTCTGGAAAGCTGATAACCCTCCCATGTTAAGCAATTCAGCAAGAATAGCCCAGGACTGCGTCCAAGACAGTGGGAGTGATATCACAGTGTCTTCATGCCAAGCTCCAAAGAGCTACAGTTGTGAACACAAGTTTACATATACTTATCGGGTGCACAAATGCCAGCATAATTTTGGCCTTTTAATGAATTCTTTGAGCTGTTCGTTTTCCAGGGTGGAATGATTGTGCAACATGCATGACTTCAAAAGAGAAGAATTAAGTGCACAAGTTTGAATTTATTTTGGATTTTCTTTAATCTGCCCACAGTTGAAAGTATACAAATAAAATCAAATATACACATTCATTCACTTAAATCTTTGGATAAGTGGGGCTACAATTTCCTAACTTGACAAGACATCTCATTAGTGATCATAATTGTCTACAATTGATAGTTTCTCACGTAAAAAGGATTCACATGATAGCACGCATTGGAATGGCCAATACTTATAAAAATGGGAAAATTTAAGAAACTCAGTGAAGATCTAAGAAGGATGGATTGAAACAAGTTGCTACAAGTAAGTAGAAGTTATTTGGACATGTTACCACTTGTTACCAAGGTCTGGAAGAAGATCCAAACTGTCACCCTCAGATGAGAGGAAATGGAACACCAGAAGATCACCGTCTACAGTGAAGCAGTTTGTACATCACAGAGAGGACCGAGAGGTTGCCAACCAAGAAAGAAGCCCCTGCTCCAGACTTGACACCTTTAAGCTCAACTGAGATTTGCAGCTGCCCACGTGGACGAGCCAAATGGCTTCAGGGGAAAGGCTTTATGGTCAGATGACACAAAAAGATTGAGCTTTTTGCCCACAATGATAAGAGATTTGCTTGAAGGAGTAAAGGTGAGGCATTCAAACATAAGGACACTGTACCAACTGTGAAGCATGGTGGTGGCGGCATCATACTGTGGGGCTGTTTTGGTTCACCTCAGATCAACAACATGATGGTTGAAACTTGGACACAGATGGGTGTCCCCAACAGGACAATGATCCCAAATGCACATCAAAACTGGTTTGGGAATGGATTAAGCAGACTAATATTAAGTTTCTAGAATGGCCTCCCCAAAGCTCCGACCACAACTCTAAAAAAATAAAATCTGAAAATCTTTGAAAATTTGTGGATTACACTTACTGTAAAAGCAGGAAATGAGTGATTCTACTAGCAGTGGCAAGAAGAGAGGTCAAATATTCCAGAAGCTTGTTGATGGCTGCCAAGAGCATCTATTTAATGTGCAACTAAGGGACATTTAACCAAGTATTGGGGGGTAGGGGGTACGTATATATTTTTGAGCCTGTATGTATACTTTTGACCGTGTGTGGTTAGAGGAAATATAAAATAAATTCTAATTTGTGCACCCAATTCTTGCATTTTTAAATTAATTAAAAATGCATGCTTTCCCCTGGAAAAAGGAGAGTTCAAAGAAAATTAAAAAGCTTAAAATTACCATGATATTCATGCACTTGATGAGTATATGAAAAAACTGCGAATAAGGTCTTTAGAAAAGAACAGTCTATTTTATCTGTAGACAATATTCCCTTTTGATTTACCTTTTCAAATGACTGAAGGCATGAAGCAATGATAGTAGTTGTGCTCTAGCTGGAACATACATTTATAAAAGTGCTTGAAATACATACAATTCTATAATCTACAGCATGATAATTAAAAGCAGGTTCAGGAAAATTAGCAAGTGGGCCTGAGTGATGTTTTTGCATTCACTTGCCCTCAAGCTGATGCCTCAGTAGAAAGTGTCTGGTCACCAGGTCCTCAGCATTCAAGTGAGAATGCAACACTTTCACTTTGCATTCAGTTTGATTACCGAAAACATGGAAACTTAATTACACTCATTGTTATGCTTTGTCACTTCACTGGTCAACATGCTGCTGAATATCAATGAGCGCCTGATAAATCACGTCTTTGCTGAACACTCAGAGGAAGAGAAAGGCAATTGCCCAGTGTTGCTCCAAGGACACAAAAATCTAAATTACGCTCTTACATGTGCTAAATGACAATAACACAAAAGCTAGTTGGAAATTGGGCTTTTAGATTGTTTTTTAACAACTGGGTCTTGACAAATTAAGTTAAATTTTGCCTAATAGTGCAGTTTAGGGTCACATTTCTGTCTTCATTACACAATTTCCCATTTCCGAGAAACTATATTCACAATTGCATGAATAATGTGACACAAATATACTACTGATGAGTGAGGTTTTAGATCTTTTGAACATCAGTCTATTTTTAAATAGTAATGGTAACCTGAAAACACCAAACTTAACTTCCCTTCTTACTAAGTCTGAAAAAACCCCAAAGAAGAAAAACCATAGTGTCAGCCATTTCCTTCAAGTGACGAGGTACGGGAGCAGCCACTTTTTAGGAATCCGTCTGGGATCATGCAGGCTGTCAGCAAAGCAGCAAGGTCTTTGGGCCAATGGTCCATGAGCTGTTTAATGAGGACTAGGGGATTCTTCCTCCACAGCTCAAAGGGCCATATGGCTTACAGCAGCTGCTTGCTATGACTGCTGATCACATGTGGAGCTCACAGCTCAGGGCGATCATAACTATAGCACCACTTTATAGATGGCTAGTTATATGGTTTAAGTGTATAAGTGTTTAGAAAATATGCAAAACACTCACTTTCAAAAGTGTGCATCATCAAACGTCAATCAGCTGCTCCCCCCCCCCCCTTTTCCTGTATATGAATGCATGCTTGACTTGAATAAATAATTGGATCCAGTCCTTATTTTCTGCTTTATGTCATGGGTGCTTGAAACTGAGTCACCATGACAATTCACTGACGATGTGAATGTTTAATCAAAAGCAACACGGATAAAAACATCTGGAGATCTCCCCCCGTATGTAAATTAAAGCGGAGGCAAAAGGTGTGAAAAAAGGTTTTGAAAGGTGCTTTCAAGAGACATCAACAATTTATGTCAAATATATTTTAAAAACCCGCACTACAGCGTTTAAATAATGCTCCCTGCAATTAGACATTGTTCATCATTTCATATTTACAAGGTATAAATAAGTGATGCAAGCGTGCAATGTTTCAGTTTTATTATGCAGTTCTGGGATTTCCACAGCATCTTTCACCTTCTGTTTTTGCGTGCAGAGCTGTTTACAGTGTCATTTTTGCAAAGTTTTTATTTGATATTCCTTTTTGTAACAGGGGAGCCACTGTTCACAGCTGCATCTGTACTGTACTGTGAAGACTGGCATACTCTTACTTTTTTTTTCTTCTCTTTTCCAGACAATGCTTTTCTAGGACCTCACGTTCCACCATATAAAATAAAATGGCATGTGCAGTACCTAAGCAAGAAGGCTATCATGCATCTTCACTGCACAACACTAAATTCAGCCTCTGCCACACATGCACAAAGCAGGGCAGGCTGTTCTACAGAATGAGAGTGTCATGGCTCACAAAGAGCAGAGTGGCCCATTTTCATCAGCCAACTGTGGAATTGTAAGATATGAAATGAAAACCCCCCTCTCTTGCATCAATATGGTGCAATTACGAGCTACAGAGAAATTGCTCATGCAACCAGGCGATCCATACTTCTGTCACTTGCCACATCTCAAATGCAATCAGAGACACAATAGAGAGAGATAGATTCTGGCTGCTACAATGTGGTTTTGTTGAATCTAACATTTGCACAGTTTTCTTTTTTCAAATTACCACGAAGGACCTGGTGCACTTTAGTGTATGATTGCCTAGAAAAGCTTTAATATCCATAGCTAATGGCAGAAATGCAGAGGGGGAAAAAAAAATTCCATTTTTGTTGAAAAAAAAAAAAGGATAAAGTGAAACTGACAGGGTGCATGAATAGAGTGCTGCCAGCTTCACTTCTCATGGTTCCTCAAAAATCACACACCAGAGTGTAATGAAGTCAAGGCTTGATCAAAAACTTGGAGAGAGGTGAAATGGAGCAGAACTAAGCATCTGGAAACAGCAAAAAATAGTTCCCTGAAGGTTCTCAGCATAACCACTGGAGAGCAGGGCCAGCTTGCATGGTCTCTCCCTGGGAAAGTAACTGTGATTAATGTCTGCTATTTAAGTACCGGTTTGTTTTGTCAAGAGGACACCAGTGTGACTATGCAAGGAAAACCTACTGTACTATTTTTGTTTGTGTGTTTTTCCTATATTTGGTGACTTCATGCACACTATAGTATCTGCAACCTTTCTGCATGTGAACTACTTCAAGCACACTAGCTTTTTTTTTTCTTTTTTCAATGCATTTTAAAACCTCCAGATCCAGACTGATGTATAATTCATCAATTCTAATTCCCTGGGGTGATTCATTCAAAAAGGTTCATTAAGTAATTTAATTGAAAGAATTAGCTCTGACATGTGACCTGCTGTCTTCAGCATGAACCACCGAGGCGGTCGGTTGAAAGTTATGGACAACTTTGATTTTTTTGTGACCTGGACATGAGCTCACTCATTAAGACAATCTTGTATCCAAAACTCCGACAAATGTGGCAAATCCATTTTATTCACAGGGGCGTGACATTTTCATCATCGAATTTTTGTCTCATTTTTCTGGGCTCACAATCAAAAACTGAGTGTTTATTGAGAAAATTTTTATGTCAAATGCTTCAAATTTCTTTAAGAATTGGCGCAAATGTTTGGGCAATATGAGTACTGTTTGCTCCATTTCGCCTGCTGCGGCACATGACTTATCTGTTCATTGTGCTCTCCTGTATTCCTCTTAACTATATAAATCCCACGATTGCTTCTACATGGGTTAAGACTAGTTAAGACTAGTTGGCAGGGTTACCAAGGCCAAACAAAGTGGCAAGAAGGCTAGTACTTGTTTGAAGAACATCCACATACAACATTATTTGCACTGCATCAGTGGATGTAAGGCAACAAATCTCTCTTGCGAAGTCTTTAATATTTACAGAGCCTTGGCTCTTTTGGGGGAAAAGATAATAGAGTGAGCTGGAAGAAAGAAAAAGGAAGAAGATAACTGTAAGAGGCATAAGAAATGCCACTTCCTATCAGCCAGTAATCTTTCTCTATAGATTTATGTGAAAGCAGTTTGGCTGCACTGTCAGCCCAGGACAGCATGCCTGACCTGCAGTATACTCTCTGCAGAAATCCACTCAAGTCATGTCCAAATGCAGTAGTAGAGAAGAAAATAGACCAACCAACCACTTCCAACATGTTTAACAAATAAATTAGGCGTATGGTAACTAATACTGAGGTACTATCAGCTCATCTCATGCTCTCATCATGTATCAATGGACTTTAAAACCCATGGTTTAGGCCCTGTCTTCTTAGCAAAGCTTGCTGTCCTCCTTCGTGCCTAGAACAGTGAATGCATGACTGAAAACCTAATAAACTGGGAAGTGTGCAGTTCAGCTTTTATATGCTGTTAAAAGCAAATATTGGCAGCACTGGTTTGATGGTCATGGTGAATAACCATTAATGATGAAGCCATTCTGTGGCTGTAGGAAACGCCGATATGGGATAGACAAAAGTTACAGGGACACGGTCTCACAAATAAAAGGCCTTTCTACTCCCATGGAATCTCGAGATGAGTTTGAACTAAAATTAACTCTGAAGTCAACATCAGAAATGCCTTTATAATTTAAGGAATATTGCCAGAGTGCAGATATTGCTCTCACAGGAAGATAATGAAACACTAACATGTGCTTTTAACCATAGTGGTTCTGATTAAGGACAGTGCCCTATGCTGAAATGTTATTCCAGGAAAACCTTAAACTAGGTGCTGAACTTTAAAGATAAAAAGTATTTTCTCACATTCAGAAAGACTTTGTTAATTTCTTTCTTTTTTGAATGTATCAGATGTTTAGGTGCTGTGTTTTCAATGATGTTTATGATCCTCATCCACTGGGAGAAAGAAAAAGATTTTAACAAAACCTGCTGGATGCATGTTTGTAGCTTAAGGGACACTGCCTGGTGTTCTGATCCATATGGCAAATAATAGAAAATTATTTTGATGATGTAGAGTAATTTTATTACTGTTTATATTTTATAGCTAATTCCCATGTTTATTACATTTCTTTTGAAACCATCTTCAATACAAAAAAAAAGCAGTCTGTCTCTCCTTTAAGCTGTGACCGCAGCACTTTCTGTGTCAAAGCAATAGAGAGACTTACAGGGGGAAGTGAAGGTGATGGATGCTATTCTCGAATCTATTATCTTTCTAAGTTTTCGGCTGCTCCGGAATTTTTCGCATGGTAATTTTCCTCTCAGTGAGGATGCAGCAGTGGGAAAGTGGCTTTCACTACTCAGACCTGATTTGTCTGCAGAGCCAGATTTAGCTTTTAAGCAATTGAAAGTATAAGGCCTGACAGGATCTTGATGTAATGAAAATTCTGCCGATACAGGAGAAAGGGCTTTGTAAGTTAGATTGCGTTGACCACTCGACTGTGACCAGTTCAAAACGTCTAAAATATTTGCTTTCGCTTAGATATGGCAGCGATGAATCAAGCCCTGCATTTTTTTCCCAGTAATGTTGGACTGAACATGGGAAGATTTTGCCTTGTTCAATGCTACTCTTCATTGGGTATCAAACATAACTGTCCTCACATCCATTTAACAAATCAGGGCAAATCAGCATTTTCAAGACTTCTTGATTTCACCATAGATTTATTTTCTGGATCTTGTGTTTTGTGCAGTTCATTTTAAATTGCAATGCTGATTTAACAGGAAATGTAAAATCAAAGGGTAAATGCCATCCATTGGCTGGTTTCATGAGGACTCTGATCATTTTGATATTATGTTTCTCTAGCAGTGGTTTCCTGAACCATCCCGCTTTCCCACAGCTTTCCTTTACCAAAAATGCTATATGCAGATGACAATTGACCCCCCCCCCCCAAAAAAAAAGAAAAAATACTATCAGATTCAGTTGGTTCTGATTGTGAATCAACATGGCAACAGAGAAAGACACAAGTGACTTTGTCTGTAGGTTCTATCACAGTTAGTGAAACAAGCAGAGACAGAGAAACAGGTTAAATTGTTCAAAAGCTGGCAATAGAAATACTGAAGCTATTTATGGGCCGGTAAGGACCTGGGGACAAGGCTGGTAGCTGAGAATCAGAGGCCGACGTAGCACCGAGCAGTGCGGGGGGTAATGCGACGGGGAGCCGATGGGGACAGGCAGGGACGGGAGGTCTGGAGACAGGGGCTGGGTCAACTAAGGAAACTGCAGGCATAGAAAAAGAGGAATTATACACAGCAGAATACTGACAGAGCAGTAAAGTTAACCATAAATGACTACTTGAGCAGAGGCTACATTCTGGCAATGAGGAGGCGGCAGAGCAGAGCGTGTGAAGGAGACTTGATTGTTGAAGTGGCTGCAGCTGGTTGGGCTCTGTTCAGGCTCCAGGGCACCTGTCTCCAATTCTGCAATCAAGCCCACAGTAAGGGAAGGGAAAGGGAGACGGATTTCAGGCAAGGCACGAGAGGAAGCAGAAACATGACCAAAAGAAGTGCCAGGGCCCCAATCCCAGAGTACACACTAAGGACTAAGCAATAGATCCTCAAATATTCAAATGGTGCAACTTGTGTGAGTTCATATAGACTTGAAATGGTTTGAAAAGCATGACATGCCACTTGGTGAAAAACAACAACAACAACAAAAATCCATAGGTTTGGTCAAATATGGGTCATATAAATGAAAACCACTAATGAAAACAATTTCATTGCAAAGGTTGGAATTTGAAAGAAAATGATGTATATTGCCAACAAAATGGAAAAAGAAATTCATGCTGGAGGGTGAAACAAATTTACTCCTTTCCTGAACCAAAGGAGAAATGGAAAATGTGCTAATAATCTAAATAATTTGTGCCACTCTGTCAGTGCTGTTGGTCATTTTAATCAATGGTCTTATGGTGTGAATTATATGGGACAGAATTATCTCCCTGTGACAGGAAGTAATAAAGCAAGCAATCAACCATGCCCACGTTCTCTGTACAACTGCTGTAATCCTTTTCAAAATAAAAGCACAAGATTTAAAAGAAAAAAAAATCATTCACATACACTTTAAAAAACACTCAAAATAGAGTCAAATAATCAGTTCAGTCACTTTAGTCAAAACATAATCAGAAAGTAATAAATACATTAAATAACTAAAAAAAAAAAGATTCATGAATGATTTTACACTACCCTATTGGGCTTGTTTTCCACTCTCTGGCCTCCACATATTTCTGCAGCAGCCAGGCTTGTTACCAGTTCAGCAGATGGATAAATATCTTTTACAGCACATCTGTGTCCGTCCCCAGGCTTCATAGCAGAAATGTTGACCCCGTATGATCCAGGTCGCAGCCTTAGATCCTCAGGTGGGGTTCTTGGCTGTTACAAAGTCAAGGCTTAAATCTAAAGGTGATGGTGTCTGAGGAGATAAGGCTCCCAGACTTCCTTCAAATCACTTGTGAAAACACATTTTTATAAACTTGCTTCTATGTGATGTCTATTTGTGTCAGTTTTATACAACAACTTTTCAATCTGCAACTTTTTGTGCCATCACTGGGTCACAGCGGTGAATACCACGATAATACATTAATTAGAAAGTCTGACCTAATTTGTAGAAAGGCTAGCACTGGAGAAACCGCTTCATTAGGAGATGCACACAACCAGTCTGCCCCTTTCCTACCTCCTCTCCTCTGTCTGTCTGTCTTCTGTTGCTTAATTACGATCCTGAAGAACATTGGGGGATATTAGTCATGGTTCCCGTGAAGCACGCTGTTTTTCTGTTGCAACCCATGAATTGACTTGTTTTGAAATGCAGATCTGAAGATAGCTGAAGTGTAGCATCAACAACATTCAACAGAACACTGATCTCATCTCTGATCATCATTGAGCTGGTTTAATGCTGTCCCTCCTGGCAAATGAGCAATTATTTCATGGGTGTAGCACAGTGTTTACAGCTACAAGCACAAGTGTGATTGGCAAGCTCAACAAAGCTGAGGACGGTATCTGTGTCTATGTATTGCCTGCATGTTTCTGTTTTTAAAGACATGGGAAAAAAAAAAACTATGAGGTGTCTCTGCTGCCTGTCCCATTGAAGGAGTGTGTGACAGGCAGGATGTGGAAATGTGATCAATTGTGTGATCATTGTCTTGGCTGAGAAACTAGGTGTTCAATTTCTCTTGTAAATCTTGAAACTCACGCATCAGACAAGCGGCTGTTCCAGCAGTTCCAGGTGTACCTGCGTTCCTTGGTGACTGGAAAGGTGTGCTGGTCATTCAATTGATGTTCGACTTCACTTTTGTCCGTTTGATTTCCAAATGTTGCGCTGTTTTGCTGTTGCTGCTTGCCCCGATTGTTCTAGAAAGTAAAGTCAAAGTTGACTAAATAAAAATATGTGCTAATTTCTTTTCTTGTCCAAATCTACAGCAAATTACAGAAAATCCACCTATTTATTCAAAAGTCTGTGCTTTGAGTAGCTGAAGCAATTATTTTGACTTAGCATAGCTTCCCAAAGCTTGGCAAACAGATGAGCTACTTTTTGTTTTGTTTTTTCTGAGAAACAGACAGAGCATATAACAACATTGAAAATAAAGTCAGGTTTACATTTTTATTTGTTTACGGGTAAAACAAATGAGGTACATTGTGCTCACTAATGAGCTTGAGATGTGCTGGTAGGCAGGAAGTTTGGACATGCTAGCTGTCTCCACTTACTTCCTGTCTTTTTGCTAAACCAAAATAATTGCCTTCTGGCTCCAGCAACATACAGTTCAGTGTTCATAGGGAAGCTGAATCTATCTTTTGAATGTGAGAGCAGAAAATTAGGAAACAAAAAGCAACGTGCTACAACAATTAGTAAGCTTTAGAAGTGCCGCTATTTTTCCTGACTGACACTGACACACGCACATCAAAGTGCAATCCAGTGCAGTCACAGGGAGCTGCTTCATGGTATTTGATGAAGCTGCTGCAGGGTGGCAATAATCTCCAATAAGATACTGGGGAAGATCCCGTGGATCTTCAATCTTTTTCTTCATAGGCTGAAGTTCATTTAAGTTCATTCACTCAATTGAGCATGTGTATACACCCAAGTACAGGCTGTACTATTCTATGGCATGGTACTTGAAAGAGCCAAGTAGACAACTGCAAAAGAAAGGAATTAACTTTTGAGTCTATCCAGTAAAATTATTGATCTACTGAAAAGAAAATACATTGACACACAAAGTATGAATATGTAAGAAGCAAAAGAATAGCATCATAACTATTGATTTTTTCCTATATTATTCAATCAAACTAAAAAAAAATCACAAATATTGATTTACTAAATCAATTTTAGCACAGAAAAAATGGACACCAATATATGTAATTTAAGTATGATAAAAATGCTATAAAGGACTTAAAATTGAGAAAATTACCTAATTTCATTTTTCCTTTTAAA
>VOQJ01011944.1:0-13845 GCA_015052665.1 Apistogramma diplotaenia | reverse complement strand
AATAATCCATTATATTGAAGCATTGATGTTACATGGAATTGTCCATCCATCCATCCATCCATCCATCATCCATCCATCCACTTCCACTATCCAGTGCTGGGTCGTGAGGGGCAGAAGCCTAAGTAGAGAATTCCAGACCAGAATTCAATTCAAGATTCTAGTCCTGACATTTAGAGCCCTTCATGGCCAAGCTCCACCTTATATTAGTGAACTCCACCATCCATACACCCCCATCAGATCTCTGAGATCGTGTGACCAGGGACTCTTGGCTCCTGGGTCTGCCCTTGGGCCTCTTTGTGATAGGACAATTGCGGAACACCTCACCAAGTGACTCTACTCTGAGCCCCACCCAAATGGCTGCACTCCACTCCTCACCCTTTCTCTAAGGGAGAGGCCAGCCACCCTTCGAAGGAAGCTCACTTGAGCTGTCTGTCAAGCTCCCGCTCCCTTCTCTCATCACTCGTGAAGAAGACCACAAGATACTTAAACTCCTCCACCTGGGGCAGCAATTCATCCCTGAGCCGGCCTGAGCACTTCACACTTTTCCAACTGAGGAGCATGGCCTCAGACTTAGAGGTGCTAATTCTCATGCCAGTCGCTTCACACTCGGCTGCGAGCTGGAGGCCACTACCTGATGAAGCCAACAGGACCGCGTCATCTGCCAAAAGCAGAGATGAAATTCTGAAGCCACCAAGGCGGAAGCGTTCTGCCACTTGGCTACGCCTAGAAATTCTGTCTATAAAAATTATGAACTGAATCGGTGACAAAGGGCAGCCCTGATGAAGTCAAACCTCAGATCCAAGAGGAACAATTGGTTATCATCCTGGTGGCGGAACACTGGACCAGCTCTTTATCCTCTGGAGGATATTCGATTGTGCGTGGGAGTTTGCCATCCAGTCTACATGTGCTTTGTTGGGGAATCCTGTTGGGGGGCTGCGGGAGTATTGGCTGTCTGGCCTGTTGTTGCCGGACATTCAGTCCCTATACAACTGCAACGAGAGCTTGGCCTGTATTGCTGGAAATAAGTTGGGCTGGTTTCCTGTGGGTGTTATTAAATGGAATTAGATATTCATATTCAAGACTTGTTTTCATGGCTGCACCATTCCATCAAACAGAAATACCACTGATGTTTTGTTGACCACTTTAAGCACATTTCCATTTAATCTAGATAGAAATGTTTTTTTAATTTGAAAAAAAAAACCTGTCATGTGGATTGAATAATGTTTAGAAGCATAGTGGTTTGATGTGTAATTATGATTCGAACCAGCAGTACAAACTCACAATTTAGCTTTTTTAACTCCACATTTTACTGTGGTAGTATAAATATCACAGTTTTTAGTATTTTTTTCCAGAGGCCATAATATCTAACATCAAATACATTTCAGCACAACAATTAATTTACTGTTTATTTTGTAGTCCGGTTGGCCTTCCATTGAATTCTCAATGCACATAAACTTATCTGGTTGCCAGCTGTTTACATATTCAACAATGCACAATAATTTATACTCAGCCAGTCTTTGCAGAACATCAGCCGGCCATGAATTAATTAAGGCTTTCTGCTCTGATAAGTACCAGTCAGGAAGAGAGGGTGTTGTGTTGAATCTTACAAGAGTGTCTAATCGTTAACTCTGTGCTAAAGGGAATTTCACCCTCAAGAACTCTTGAACTACTGGCAAAATGTATGTGTGTCACGTCTGATCAGAGAACATCATTTGTTATTTCCAGCTGAATGACGTTTGATTGCAAACGCAAAGGATGAAAAATGAGTTTTGAAGCATTATTCCGATTCACAAGTGCAAAATCTAATAATTGTTTAGGAATCTAGACTTGTAATTGATGACTGCTATATGAAGAAACAGCATCAATGTCAAAACAAATTTTCTCGCTTGGTTTACAATAACCAGATTGAAATTTTCAATAAAGCTGCACTCTACAAACGTATTCAGTTACGCATTAACTGAAATGTGCTCTACCACAACAAATCTATGTTGCACAATGGCACTGTTACAGCTCTCAGGTACAGTAGGTAACAGCTGATTCTAGGACAGCTCGACATTGCTGTAAAACATTCCTGGTACCAACCAACTTGGTAACAAGGAGCAATGTTTCATCATCTGCCAATCAATGCAAAGGCATAGGGAGCAGTCAGTTAGCTTAGCTTACAATAAAATATGTAAATAGGGCGGTTATGGAAGGCTCTGACATCAGAAGCTCAACAATTAATATTTAAACATTAACATTTATGTCTCATTTGTTCAAACTCCGAGGGTGTAAAAAAAAGACTTTGGCCCACTAGTACTCGTTTAGGTCTAATAGCCTAATAGTTATGTAAATTAGATCACTAATGTGTTGATCTGTGAGACATGCTCATATTCAGACCACTTTTTCAGACCGCCTTTACCTTCCAAAAAGACAAAAACGTTGAAAAAGTATTTGAAACAGATTATTTTATGTATGTTTTTTTTTTACCTGCCACATTATCACTTTATTGGAGCTGTGCGGTGATGTGCAAAAATCTTGATCCACCCCTAATTTATTTATATTTTGCTAGAAAAATGGGAGATGGGTATGGAGAAATGTGCAAGCATACATATAATTACAGTATATAAGGTCATAAACAGAATTTTTACAATTTTAATGAGATTGAATGTCAATATTTTTACCTTTCTTCTTCAACACAGCCTAAACTCTCGGAGGCACCTCTATTGTAATTTCTTTAACTAGTCTTCAGGAGTAATTTTTCAGGCTTCTTGAGGTAAAGTCAAATCTCTTCTTTGGCAGCCTTTTGTTCTGTTCTTTGTCAAGATGACCCACTACTTCAATAATGCTGAGGTCCAGGCTCTGGGGAGGCCAATCCATGACTGTTCCATTGTGTGTTTTTCCCATCCAGGTACGCTTTTACTGCAATGGCAATGCATTTGTGATCTGTCAGGGATGGACGGTGGCAGGCAGGAATCGGACCCCAATGTAGGACACACAGGACAAGGGATACCTTAAATGTCAGCTTTTATTGCTGGAGCTCCGGAAACAAACAAACGCAGGAACACAGGTACACAGGAAACCATATGGGAGCACAAAGCAGGGGAACTAAATAAACTGTGGCAGGAGCCAGAAAACAGAGGCACGCCAGGAAACAGAGGCACGCGGCTAGGAAACTATGACTACGACACAGAGCAGACAGAGGCAGGGGCTTAGATACACAAGAGAGGTAACAAGGGGATCAGAACAGGTGGAAACACACCTGCAAAACTGAAAAGACAGCACATGGAACAAGGAACTATCAAAGTAAAACAGGAAGTGCCAGGAACATGAAACCCATGCAGAGGACGGACACGGGACAGAAACACATGAGAGAAAGAACACAGGGACCCGGGAACACAATAAACAGAAGTAAGAACCAAAACAGAATACAATAGCCAAAAACACAAAATGCTGGGCCCATGGCCCAGGACCACGACAGGATCATTATCCTGCAGAAAAATTAAACTGCAGCCAATCAGATGCTTCCCAGATGGTATTACAGTATATGGTGGATCAAAATATATGTACTTTTCTGTGTTGATATTTCCATCCGTCTAATGCAGCCTCAAACCAGATACAGCACATAGATTCTGTGTCAGATTTTTGCTGGATTTTTCCCATTTCTTAAGTACATGACTTTCATATTGTTGTTTTAGGTCTGACGCTATAAAACAATGCCGAGAAAATGGTAGAAGGACTGGACACAAGAATCAGTTCAAATGTACAAAGAAGGGCTTTGAATGTCCTCCAAGAATCCTGGGGAACTATTCCCAAAGACTACTTAAAGAAATAAAAGAGGTTTTGCTCTTAGGAACTAAATTTAAAGACATTAGGGGTGAGTATATGTTGTTTTGATTTTTTTAAAGATCATGATGCTGTGATCACTGTACAAAAAATACATAGGAAATATCAATATCAATGCAGGCTCGCTCTTTAATACACATTTATGTGTGTGTGTGTGTGTGTGTGTGTGTGTGTGTGTGTGTCTTGGGGAGGTTACAACTCAAACACAAGCCACTTTAATCTCTGTCCTTGAGAGTAATCTTGCCTGTGTGCAAAATGGCTCACTTTATCAATTTGGTGGCAGCCTGCCCTGCTTGGAGTCTGGAGGCAGCAGAAGCAGCAGCAGTGATGCTTTTCTCATGACAGCTCAGAAAGAGCAACCGAACGATCACCTTCTCCAGAGGCTCAGTGCGACGAAGGACAAACAAAAGACTATTTATGTTTTTCTTCTGCTGATATAACTTGCATTTGTCATATGCATAACCTGTTTTAATTAGTTTCACTAAGTGAAGTGAAGAGGTCTGAGAGCTATGAGAACTAGAATCTTGGCAGGTTTGTACTGATCATTATTCATCCTTATTCTTTCCTCCAAATTTATTACAGAAAAGCAACACTAAATGTTGTGAAAACTCAGTTTCATATAATGCATACTGTACCAATATTTATCCAATATTTCAGCGCATTAACCCTCAAGCAATTTTAGTAACAAAAATGATCATTTATGACCCCATTATGCTTTACACAGGAATACTATTATTTTTAATAGTTGTGTTCATTTGTTGTTTGCTTTATCAATGATAGATGATAGAGGCTGTTTCTAAATGGACATGGCTGGAAACAGCTTGTGCAAAGTGTAGACTGTTTCCTGACTGGACTCTGGGGTGTTGCTTTCTGCTGCTGCAGCCCATCTGCTTCAAAGTCCAACATGTTGTGCATTCAGAGATGTTCTTCTGCATACCTTGGTTGCAACGAGTGGTTATTTGAGTTACTATTGCTTTCCTCAGCTCAGTCTGTTACCTAAATGTTAAAGGAATAGGTCAGAGTTTTGAGCAAATACCTCATTTGTTTAATCGGTACAGAAACCAAAGTGTAACAAAACAGTTGTGCTTTACAATGCTATGCTCAATGTTTGCCCACTGACTGCGGCTTTGGCGGACACATGCAAGAGTTGTATCAGTCGTCTCATTTCACTGTCAGCCCAAAGGCGATTTGAGGAGCTTTTGTTCAAAGGTCAAACCATTCTTTGTGGCAAAACTTGACCAAGGGAGTCTCAGGCACAAACGTGCTGCTGCTTATAATATATCTTGTTCACGTCTTCAACTGAGAACGATAAAAATGCCAGAAATGGGAACACATACTGTAAGAGTCAACCATCTTCTTATGAAATTAAAATAGTAAGAGATTACTCACCTGTTTCTGGCTTGCCACCATCTAATGTTCCCAGTAAACACAGCACAGTAATTTTCCAGTAGCCTTTACCCAGCTCCAAACAATATCCTTGCTGGGTGCAAAGCCCGAGAACTTGCCTGAGGGCAAAAACAGTTTTTAATGTTGCTCAGCTTCAGCAGCAGTCCTCAGCATGTACCTAGATGCCTTGACTGCTTCTGTGAAGGCTTAATCTTTATTAATGCTTACTTTTTCTTTGCCGCAATAATCCTAATATAAATCTTCCAATTTTCATATGTATGTTTTCAGCAAAAGGAGATAAATGATTTCATTTTTATGGTAAGTATTTTAAATTGCCCAAACGTTTACAGTTAGTTTGCCCTTTGAAATCCTAATAAAGGGATGTTTGCACCCATATAAGTAAAGACTGCATTAATATGGTCCATTTGCCTGCAGCTTAGGCTAGTCATTAGCCTCCCTGTATCTTACACTGTGAGGCTAAATTGGGTTAAGGAAAATACACACACAACCAGGTTGAAAAACGGTGGAGGGCAGCCTTTAAATCAGGTCATCACCAAGGCAGAGTATGTGTGAGATGTGCCTTTGGAGCAGATTGCACTGTGCTGGCCTGTATCCCATAACAACCACCTTCCAAAGGCAGCGGTCAAGAGCTCAGCATGGACACCCCTGTGGTCACCCTTCATCACCCCTTTTTGAGGTTAAAAGAGGGTTTGATCAAGGGATCTGCCACACCCCCCAACCCCAGTCAAACGCAAACTGTGTGCTTCTTTGCGTCTGGAGCTCCCAGTGGGTCCTTTTTGAAGACTGATCCCAATTACACAGAGCTGAAGCTGAAAAGATGTTATGTTGCTCCACATTGGATCCAACAATCTTTTTTTTTGCGTGCTCTGAATCATGCTGTGATTACATCACAATTTAAATGAAAGACGGTATTTAAATGCGAGGCTACATCATGCTAACCCTATGATTTATTCCTAAAGATATTTAAATGCTCCTGAGCAGCGAGTGAAGATGAATGACATAGAAAATTGTTGATGGCAAGATATAGGCCTAGCCTTTATTTCCAAAGTTATTGGTGTAATATTGAGGGAGCATTAATAACATGCTACAATAAGTAAATACCACAGTGAATCCCAAATCCATTTAAAGAACAAACAGGTTTCAGAGACAATCAGGTTGACATTCATCTGGTGTTTATTTAGCTGAAGCTATTTGTGGGTTTCCAGCCTGTGTATCGTAGCCTCTGGGAAATGGTGGAGGAACAATCAAGGGATCGTTTGAGGCTCGAACATCTGCTGCGAACAAATCAGTCACCACCGCTGCTGCACACGATTTACAATAGCTTTGCTCCTTCTGCGGTGCACAATGGGTGTGTCATCAAATATTTCACACTTTGATCCATGTGTGACACATAGTTCCTCTTTTGAGCTTTTATTTGCGTTATGTTGTTTGAATCTTTCTGTATTTAATGTTATTTACTGATGTGACTTCTCTCTCTGACACGCCATAGGGGAAGAATTGCTGTCACAAAGTGGCTAATCAGGGGGAAAAAAGGAAAAGTCTCAATGTAGCTTTCTGGTTTAAGCGCCAGGTCTGAAAAGCATTACCTTAATGACTGCCTCATGTCCAACTCTTCAACAAGCCACGCAGCAAGAGAAAAAAAAAAAGCTCCCACTCCACTTTATATTGCAAATGAATCCTGCTGCACTGGTGTATCTCTAAGCTGATTGTCCCATTCTGCAACAAAAAATAAAATCAGATCGCAGCATGTTATCAGCGATGCATTTCCCTTTTCTGTGGTGGATAATACAAGGATTCCTGCTTGCTCAGCCTTCTTTCACTACACAAATCACTGAACCAAAAATGTAAGGCACATTCAACCTGAACACTGGCAGAAGAAAACAAATTGAACACAGATTTGATTTGCACATGAATGAGAGCCATGCACATCTTTGCATGCATGTGACACCAGCAGAAGTAATTAGAATATACAGTTAACTGTGATTAAGATTCAGAATATACTGGCACAGCAACAGTGGTGCACACTCTAATTAACAATTTAAGATATACATGTTCTTTTCTGTAGCTGCGCATGTAGCGGCCATTCAATTGATTTGAGCCAAATTTACTGGCACTTTGAGTTTATAGCTACAGCCACTCGCTTTAATGCAGATACAGGCTTAAAGCTAAACCAACTTAGACAACCAGCACCGCTGCCAGTTCCGAGCTTTGCCTCTCACCTCAACACAGGAACAGGAACCACGCCTGTCACGTTGAATTACCAGCAAGGAGAGGATTCACAAAGGAAGAGGAGAGTCATTAAATGAGAATGAGAGACACACAAATCAATTCCATGACAAAGGTTTCCAACGTCTGTGCAGGTGTGTTGTAGAGCAGGGAGACATTTGATGTATAAAAGGGCCCTACAACACCCTAAGCCTGTTTGCACATTACATACCGTGTTTACCATACCTTTTAAGGTCATGGTTTCACCTTTAATATTGATGTACTTGAGGCGAGAACCAGGCATTCTCTTCAGCAATTTTTAACATCTTCTAAATGCATTTGTACTTTGCACATTGTATAAATATAGACATATAGAAAGCAGTTGAAAATTATAAGTCAGGCAGTGAGAGGGGGGGAAAAAGAAAGAGAAAATCACATTTCCACCTCCTTCCATGGTGAGTTAGTGCTTCAGGGGAGGTGATCATTAGGAAAACAGGAGAGTGGGTGCAGGATGCTGGCTGAGAGATGGATAACTCCGTTAGGCATGGCAGACAGAGCTGCAGTGAAGGTAGTAAACAGGTCAGACCCTTATGGGCATCTCAAACAGAGAGAACTGCAGTTACTGGTCCACTCCCCCACTAATCATGATTAATGGAAAGCTTGATAGAAATAACGCTGTTGTCAAGATTTCACGTTACATCACTTTTGTTTTAATGTTTTGATTCTATTTGTGTGGCGGTTTTAGGAAAGAGTTTTCACTGTATGTAGATACTGCAGTGTCAACAGGAGTGCCAGCTAATACAAACTCTGAGAAAAAAGATAAAAAAGAAAAATAATAAAAAAGCAGGGCCATTATTTCTTCTTGCTCATACTAGTGCATGCTTTGGATCTAGGGACGGATGCTCCTTGAATCATCTGGATGCCATTGAACCAAGGTTACCATGACAATATGCATCCTTGGTACCTACTCTACAGGTAATCTATGTATTCATGTAGTGAATACAAATATAATGCATGTTCACTGTAGAATTGTCACACGAACAATGTGTCGTAAAAAACTATCTCCATTTTTTTCCACTCTGCAGAGTGTGATTACTCAGTGCTACCTAATATTTTAGCCGGAAATCCAGAGTGATATGAAATCCTGCTGAGAGACATTTGAATCTTAAAATGAATTTTACTGTGAGGGGTTAAGTCTGTCAGCCAGTCTTTTATATGGAAGATCCCTGCTGCATAAAAGTAGCTGATGGCTGAAGGATGACTAAAGATGTGAGCATATTTTAATCAGGGTGCAATTTTTCCACCAAAAAGAAAGGATTAGAGGATAGAGGGTTGGACCAGAATGCACGGTGCATCATGCATGCAGTAGCTTCTTAAAAATAAAAAAGTCTTTTTCATGTGCTGGAATAGCATGTGACCATTAAATGAGGAGTTTTTGAATGTTTTCAATGAAGGCTACCTATTATTTTACATTATTTACACACTGGGAAGACAAACTGTGACAGCAGGACGGATCACACCCCAAATCCAGCCCTTGAATGCACAAGTACCCTCTAATACCATTTTTCTTTCACATTATAGATTGCAGTCACAGTGCTCGAGAAATATTGCTTTGTGACATATACACAGTGTTGAGATTACAGCTGCACCTGTTGCAGAGAGATTTAAAGAGTCATGAAAAGAGAGACAGTGAATTTGATTCTGACCTTCCTCTTTTCTATAATGCAAGAAGGGCACAGCTTGCAACTGTGTGGGTGCTGACTCAGGGGAAACCTCCTTCTGGGAATCAGGAATTTAGCAAGCTATGCTAACTAGCATCCAGTTTCTTCATGAAGACAAAGGTTGTTACCCCAGTGGTGTAGGTACACAGGACAATCTAGTCACAGACCATCAAAGATATTCTTGTTTTCAAAAGCTGTGATGAGTCATTTCTTCACAGCTTCCACTTTTCCTTTAATGATGGGAACACCACGGCCACCACCAATTCTGTGACCTCAACTTGCATGAAGCACAAAACTGAGTTTTAATCTTCCTCCACTCACCCCATCTGACCCCCACGAGACGTGCACAACATGCACCTCAAAGTGAATGACGGTTCCTCTCCTGGTGTTAATTACAAAATTCAGGTCCATAAGAAGATCCAGCTTAAGGGAACAGTTCTCTAGGTTCATGCCGCGTGCCAAGTAGTGAAGCAACAGCCTCAACCACCATTCTAACAATCACTACTGCAGTTTCAGAGGTCCGTATTCTGATTATACCCATGTTGTTCTCTTAAGACACAAAGATACAAGAGCAGTGATGGAGCTGGTGGAGAGGCTCTTGTGGCCAGCAGGTTAAAACTCCTGGTAAGCTATAGTGTCTGGATAGGCAGACTTGCTAGCAGCAGGGCCTGGGGGAAATGTCCCATCATATGTAGTGATAAGTGCAGTGAACAACCGCTTTAATGCCAGTGCAACGAACCATTAGCAGAAGTCTCTGGGTTAACTTTCTACTTTGATAACACCATAGTTAAGGGTGAAGCAGATTACCATCTAAGCGTGTTTAGAGCCCAAGAGAGGGCACTTGTGTAATCAAAGTCTAGTTGAAACAGCCCTGAAAATGCATTATAAGTAAGGCACACTGCTAGTTAGAAGACTTTCTCCTCAGGGGACCAGCCGGCTCGGGCTACCAGTTTAATCTGTGCTACAGTAGTTAACCTTGTCCTTGCATCTCAATTTTTATATTATGTGTGGGAGAACTGCTCAACAGTGTTGGAACCAATGAACACCTTCTGTAAAAAAATATTTCTGTGTACTTTCAGTGTTGCCTGGCAACTATATTATATTGAATGTCCAATGAAACACAAACACAATACAGAAGGACAAGGACCATGTGCCACCTATATTACCCACTCAGACAGAATTGGCAAAGGGACACAGTTTACTGACACCGAGTGTCAGCCGCAGATCCAGTATTCATAACACAGCTGCCTGACCTAAACTCAGATCACCCTCCAGCCTGCTACACTGACAAACACCCTGCCACTGTGTGTTACCTGTTTATTGGATCTGTGAAGCAAGAGATGTTCAGCAACCGTCTAATGTGTTCTGGAGATGATTTAACACTACAGACATGAGAACACATTTTTGGCCGGTTATTACAAATACATCACTTGTAAAATAGACGCACAATAGTTATCATTATAATGCAGCTCATATTACAGAGTTTGAATTAGCCCACATTGTGCTGTTGCACATTCAGCTGTATCCTTTGGCATTTTCAGTTTGGCTTTACCATTTGGAGCGTTTCTCTGGAGGAATTTCATAAACTTCCAAACTCCACCTTTTGGCATAGACGCACACATTTCTGGTCGCAGTGAGTATTGCTTTTGTACTTACCCAGCAAGCAACTTCACCAGCCTGTGAGGGCATGCCAAATTTTATTTCAAGCTGAGTACAGATGAGTCTAAGGGCCCTTTAGAAAACTGTGCCCTCTCGCTCCAGAGAAAGAGAAAGATAAGAGGTAATCAGCTCCTCCCACTGTATTCAATCTCTCACCATCTTTGCTCCTTGGTACACTTTATTGTTTACCAAGAGGAGTGATCCATCAAAAGCCCAGGGAAGATGACACATAGGAGGAAACAATGCCAATCCACTAAGTCTACGGGAAAGGCTCCAGCCTAGAGTGAAAGTAAAATAAATAGAAAATGCTTTTGTTATCTTGAATTCAGAAAAGAATGATGGAATCTAGCATGGATGTGTCGCACTATTCATTATAATTATATATTAATCCAAAATGTAAAGATTTATGCTGTATTGACACACAGATCTTAACTCCAAACTTAACTTTGAGGTTTACTACACCCACACTGTCCTTAGACTAGTGCCCTTAGAGTAGTAGCAGTGCAGACAGGATGTACTGTAAGTAGCCATTCACCAACTGCGTCCTGGGTTCACATAGGTAGCTATAGCATACTGTAGTATATTTTTTCAACTGCAGCAGAAATGGGTGCACGAGGAGACAACATGAAAACACCATACTCGCGGAGTTTTTCACAATAAAATGTAATTTCATAAGCATCCCCCTGCACGACTTTACGTTGAAGAAATTATTTTCAAAATAAATGCATGTGATGTAAAATGTTTCTCAACTGTTAATGTAAAAAGTACACTCAGTTACTAAAATATTTTAATGCATTTTGCTATGAGTCACAAACATCCACGTTTTTTGTCTAACTTGGCTGTCTATGCAAACTTGTATCTGAGGTTAGTCGTTATATGAGCCAGTGATGCTGACATGACAGCCACATGAATTTGAAAATGTGTGTGAAACTGACAGGTTAGCAATCTCACTAAATATTAGTCAACTTACTTTTTATTTATTGTACAAAAAAGAGAATAAAATGTTGTTTCTTAGTTTAATAGTTGGAGCTGCCTTTTTTGCAATTTTTTAAACGATGTTGCAGCATTTGGCTAGCATGTGTTGGACACTAATTCACCTCAATACTGCAAAAGATCCCAAAAGAACACGAGGGCATATCGACCTCCTTTTATTAAATGAATTAACCCCTTTTCATCGGAGCCACAGTAACTCTGTGCCACTGTCCTCTGCTCAGAGTAAGATCTACTGCAGATACGGGAACACATCTTTTTCACAATGAAATCTTCTCTTCCTTAAATATATAAGGAGTTGCTTGTTGATTTGGGTGTATCAGAGTGGATATATTAAACAATGACAGGCTCCTTCTTAGGCGTTTTTGTAAAAAGATTTTCTAAAGGCCCCTTTTTCTACTACACCAATACTTTAGAGTATATCGCAAGTAGAAACATTTTTTTTAATTTGTAGAAGCCATGTGTGGGGAAAAACAAAAACAAAAAAGACCCTCACACTGAGTTAAGCTTATTGGTGTAGGCAAAATAAACAGATATCCAAGTTCAATTATACAATCAGTTTCGTGTGCTGTTTGATTTTCTTTTCAACACACCTTACGCATTCCACTCTCTCAGCAGAAGGAAACTGCAGCTCATTAGCACAGATGATCTGTAATTGATGTCTGGAATGATACCAAAACATTAGTTAATATTCCAAATCTGGCGCTCGGTAGCAGAAGCAACAGACGCAAGAGCACAAACAAATATGTCTCCTCTGATGTTTTGGAAGTCTGGGGAGTACAGTTCAGAAAAAGCTGATTGGAAACTGACAGTAAATCTAGGGAAGGTGTTGTTTAGAGCTGCAGAGAAAGTCTGAACATCAAACTTCTACTTTTAAATTGCTTGATCATAGTAGATCCTTCCACGTGAATGTGGGTGCAGTTTGAAGACATGGCAGCCACAATATTAAAGTAATTATCTGTCTTAATCTTATCAAGCCCCTAGCTTACTCTTACTCCTCCCAGAGGACGCCACAGAGGGGATCTGTCACTCGCCCCTTCTATTTGACTGTGCATCACAAACATTCACACTTTTTCTAAATTGGTAGTCTGTCTAAACACATTTACTTGCATCTGAGGTCAGTTGTTAATGATCCAGAGAAATTTTTTGATGGCTAAAATGCACTGATGTAGCTGTTATGACAGCTACAGCAGTTCGGAAATGTGTGGGAAATACACAGAGAGGTTCACTGAGAGGTCAGCAATCCAATCATGTTCTCACTAAATTTCAGTCTGAGTTTTTATTTATTGGGAGAATAAACTGAAAGCCGATTACAGGTGAATAAAAGACATAAACCCTTTTCAAGGTATGGGTCATAACTAAAAAAGAAGTTGGCCAAAAGAATAAAACAGAGACCAATAGTGCTGGGTGGTGCTCGCATTATGCTGGCAAAAGACTGGTAAAAAACTATAATTGAGTAATTTCTGTAGATGTCCTCCACAGATAAAATATCATATAAGCTGAATCACAACCCATGGGTTAAACCAGAAGCTTGCTTAATGAGGAACGCAAGAAAAGGGATCGGTAGTTATTAGAAATTTGTGTGATATAGTTGCAGGAGTCTGACAGCGTAGGGGGGCCATCAGAACAGAGCTGAGAGCATCGCCTGAGGCTGACTGGAGGTATCTCTGACCAACTCCTCTGCCTTCTTTCATCTTCTTCCCTCCTCAGCATTGCCTGTGCTACAGACACCGGCACTGCTGTCCTCCCTTTGCCAGTTGGGTGAGGCTCTGATAAGAGCATCTCTGCAGCTAGGTGCCCATGGAAATTCTTATAATAGCTTTATTAGTGCCCTGAAAGGATCCCACTCCTTTGTAATGAAGTCATTCAGCATTTTAATATTTTATATTTTAGGCCTGTGCTAAAATGCAAATTCATTGCTGTAATTAATGTTTTAATGAACACACCGCACAGAGAGATAATGTTCTTTTATAATTATAAATGGCTAATCTTACATTTACTCTTTCCAAGTAAGTGAAATACAGACACTTTGCACAAT
>VOQJ01011943.1:14713-28282 GCA_015052665.1 Apistogramma diplotaenia | reverse complement strand
GGGGGCTGACTTCCTCCTGAAGTCTATGACCATCTCCTTCGTCTTGCTGGTGTTGATTTGGAGAGTGTTGGTGGCACACCAGCTGACGAAGTTGCTGATGACCCCCCTGCATTCCTTGTCGTTCCCGTCCGATACGCATCCGATGATGGCTGTATCATCTGAGAACTTCTGTAGGTGTCAGTGGTCTGAGTTGTACCTGAAGTCTGGCGTGTACAGACTGAACAGGAAGGGTGAGAGGACCGTGCCCTGTGGCGCCCCCGTGCTGCAGACTACCACATCAGAGAGACAGTCATGGAGCCTCACATACTGTGGTCTGTTTGTGAGGTAGTTGATGGTCCATGTTGTCAACTGCCTGTCCACACCGGCTGCCTCCAGCTTCCCTCTCAGCAGTGCATTTGCTTGGTACTCAAGTAAGCCCGTGTGCTGTGTTGAGTCTGAGATTGATTGGATGAGGGGATGTTTAATTTTGAGTGTCTTTTCCCAAGTCCAGACAATCCGTGGACAAAGGCCAACATCCCTGTTGCTCATCAAATATAAAACCAATCACACCCATGTGATTCATCCAATCATTTCAATGGAAATTTGAATTCTAATTCACAAACTCCACCATCTGCTGGTGCATGTTGTAAATGGCCTAAACAGAAATCTGTGCATGATCAGGGGTGAAACTGGGATTCAGCTGGAAAGCAGAGTCTTAGGCAAGACCCAAAACAGACTGATTCTCACTTTAATCCATTTATTGTAACTGAAAATATATACATTTTCATTTTTTTACATTTGGAACATAAATGACCTTAAAAAGGCATTTTGGACAGTTCTAAATCTGTATAACAGGAGCAGTGCTCAGTAGTCAAAAACCCCAAATTTGATGTAACTGAGACATTATCTTCAGGAGAGATTTTCTTTTCATTCTCAAATGTTGGAAGCATTGCCTTTCAATCCAGCTAAAAGGGTCAAAAACTCTCCTCGGAAAGAGAGATCAAAGAAATTCAGCTATGAAAATGAAAATACTGATGAATCACAGATTTGTGTGTGAATGGGACCCTTAGACTGCAAGCAGCATTTTAATGTTGCAGTTACTTGGCTTGAAGGTAAGTCTCAACAAATTTGTATCAGAGGGAAGCTGGTAATGATTTTTATAATAGCTCCATCTGCTGACTATTGATTCAACTTTTGAACTTGCACTCCAAAATAAAACCAAATAAACATTGGAAAAGATGAACATATTTGAGGAGCTAGAATCATGAAATACCCAACTATCATTATTGAATGAAGAAGCGACGTCGAAATAAAATACTCAGGTGACTTACTAAAATGTTTCACTGTTGCAGGGCTCACTGTGGTAGTTTGGAGTTTGTGAACTTTCCATAATTTTCCATATTTCTACAAGCTGTGGAGGCTAAGCAGAGACACTCAGTTCCAGCTGACCCTGAACGCCTCCTCCAGCTCTTCACCAATACTCGCCAGTGGATCTTCTAACTTTGGCATCACACAAACCAAAGTGTTATGAAGCAGAAAATGAAGAGTTAACATGCCCAATGATCATATGGCCCATTGGAAACACATGTGGTAAAACATTATTTTCACCCATTTGCAGTGTTGAAAGGCTCATTTATATTTAACAGGCTGTGTCAAAAACAAATTAACCATGAACGCAGCTCATTTTGTAAAATCACAAGTCTGTGTGTGTCAGAGAGAGAGAGATTATGAAACCCCAAAAAGCAACCTTTGGGCTCTATGGTACTTTGACCCCACCCCACCCCCTCTAACTACAACCACAATGCAGGCAGCTAAAAGGAGGAGTGGTTCTGAGCTCCATCTACAGGGGCTCTACGATCACTCAATCACAACTCAGTAAAAAACTGTGATGTGAGCAAAAGCTCAAATGTGATCATTGCCCCCATTTCTTAATTATAACAACAGAATATTTCTGCGTGACACGTGTAGATGGATCGACTGTGTTGTTGTAGATGTACTGTATTTCAATATATTTGTTCAAAAGGATCAATATAAAAGACAAATATTTTAGATGTTTGCCCTTTTATTTGCAAAAAGTGCTCAAGATGATGCTCAGTTACATTTACAGAACAGATGTGAAGGTCCTCAGGCAGCGTCGCTGACACGATCACTGGGACAGAAGATCAGGCCTCTGGACACTCCTCTGGAGAAGGAAAAAAAGGAGCATGTGAGGTGATCAGTGCATATTCTGTATTTCAAGCTATTTTTTTATGTAGAACTTCACCACCAATATAAAAGTACCATTTTTGGGAAGTATGACAATATTGTCAGGCAGGATGCCAGTTTGCAAGGAGAATTGCTTGAACTTGTCCTTCACTTCATCGCTGAGCTCCACACCACGCCCTGAGAAACCACATGATGTAAATCTACTGCAGTGGGCCTAAATGTACTGAATAGTTGAACAGGTAAAAACTGAGAGTGCAGAATCACAGGTGACTGTGATTTTACCATATAATCTGTCAACGACAAAGGTTTCATTGCCCCTGGTGTTGAAGGAATGAGTCACGGCATACTCGTCATACTTCACATCAACCATACTCATGTCACTAACGTACCCCCAGTCTGACACAAGGAAAAAAAGCAGAGCAGAAGATGTGAAAAAGTAAAAAAAAAAATACTGGTTGGTGATGGTAAATTTTTCATGGTGGTTAAAACTGTCTTTCTCATTGTTTGGGTGCACTCACATCGACTTGTGTATGTGAATTTTCCAGGCACATCAGTCTTGTTGGCCAAGTTCTCCATTCTCCGACACGTGTTATTCTGGCTGCACAGACATTACTAAAAACTGATTAATCTCCATTGAAAATATTTTCATAGCACTCAGTGATACAAAGTCTGCCCTCTCGCACTCACCTGAGACTGGAGAATGACATCTCCATACCCCCATCGGCATTTGGGGTAATCATGGTCACGCCCATCTTCATGTTGGCTTTGCCCTTGACAAACCACTGGGCATTAGAGCCAATTCCAATCAAGTACCACTTACCTGCCACCTGTGGACACACAGATGGAAAGCATCAGGAATTAGAGAAACACAAGTTTTGCTATTGTGAGCCTCCCTGTGACCACGTTAGATGGAAATGAAAATTACCAACCTTATTAGCCATACAAAATGATTTCTAGCAGACCCACTGGTGTGAATGTCTCTGACCAAAAAATCAGAAACAAACTTGAGGAGGGTGGTCTGAAAGACCAACATCCTCTAGTGGTCCCTGTACTCACTGCCCGGCACCGTGGCAGATGAGAGCAGGTTCACCCTGAGCACATGTGACAGACGTGGAAGCGTCTGGAGAAACTGTGGAGAACGTTCTGCTGCCTGTAACATGGTTCAGCATGACCAGCTTATTAGTGGGCTCATGAAGGTATGCAGAGGCATTTGGAGGCAATGACCCCCTTACTCCTGATTAGGTATCGCGATAAAATCGTCGGACCACTGTCAGACCCTATGCTGGTGCAGTGGGTCCTGGTTCCTCCTGGTGCATGACAATGCTTGGGCTCAAGTGGTGAAGGTATGCAGACAATTCCTGGAGGACGAGCCATCAAAATATGTGGCCTCATTTTGTTTCTAACACATTACCCAGTCCGTGTCACTACAGATATCCAGCATGATTTTTTTTCCCCATTGAAATCAGATTTTCCAAGTGCTCCTTTAATTTTTGAGAAGTATACATTATAGTACAGCATCCAAGGTTAAACATATCCATATAACGGAAATGGTGAAGTAGCTGGATTAAAACAATTCAAGGAATTAAATGAACACAACCGGAATAAAAACACGTTTTACAAAAGTAACCCCTTTGTGCGAGCTGAGGTTTACCCTGCCTTCACACCCGTGACAACTGTGATAGGTTCCAGTAACCCCTTCCCATGACCCGAAGTTGGACACATGGCTATGAAAATAGATGGCTGGTAAAGTAAAAAATGCAGTCAGTGAACCATTACTCTTACCGCCTGTAAATCAAAGTCTGCCATGGGTACGACTTGAGAAGAAACCATCAGGGAGCAGAGCACAGCTCCCAGCAGAGTGAGAAGTAAAGCCATAGCTGCTGATGAGTGAAGAAATTATGACGGGGAGAGTGTGGATGTTCCTGCCTGGTGACCCTTTATATAGCAGACTGAGATTATCTTGTCCCTCCCAGCAAGCAGCCACCCCACCAACACTACACACTTATGCAAACCCCTGGCATGTGAAGCTTTATGCAAACAAATGGACGGTTTCATAACCACAAAGCTGTTTCCAGAACGGGCAGAAGTATATCTACTGTGTGAGAGGTGAATGTCAGAGCTGAGTTCATATCCTCGCAAACAAAAATTTAGGCTTTGGAAAGTAGTGAAGTGATAGCTACATGATTCAGTTATGAAATTTGTTTAAACTACAGACTTTCCCCAAAGTGGTAAACAAGGCAGCAGCTGCTCTCCAGTGCTTTCTGTGGCAGAGACTGCAGAATCAAATAAACCCATCAGCAGCAGAGACAGGACACAGGCCCAGTTTGTCTCCAAACCACTCAAAATCCCCACATGAATGTAAGAAGCGAATTATCTGTGCAGAGTAAATAAACCCTGAATTTCAGCATTTTTCTTTTCCCAAAGTTGTCCAATAAGGAATCACAAAGGTCACTTTGCTTCATGATCTCAATCACACACAATCACTCCTATTAGAAGTCAAGTAAGTGTGCAATCCTCCTGACAACATGAGAAACTGGGGCTTTTGTGTAGCACCGCACCAATAAACTAAGCACAAATCTGCAGTTACAGTTAGGCCTGTATTGTTGCACCCTGGGCAAATGAATTAGCTTACGAAATCTTAAGGTCGAGATTTTCAACTGCTTTAATATGATTTTAACATTGTTACCTACTACTGCTCCTACAGTAGAACATCTGCTGTGCGGTTAATCTTATGAACCTGTCTACACAGAAGGCAGTGACACCACTCACTGGAGTCCACCTGCTACACACTGGGATTTATGGAATATTTCTGTCTTTAAATATAAAGTGCAGCTCAGAAACTTCTTACATATTTGCTCTGCAAAAAGCCAACGAGTTTGTGCAGCTGAAAACATTTCCAGTACAGTTGGATTTGTTTATAACTCTGGTCACCTCTGTATCAGTTGAACATAAAACTGTTCTCACATATTTTTGCATTGCAGCGACTCAAAAACACAACACCAGAAGTGACGGTGAGATGAATTAGTGCAGTGTTGGAGCACTGCAGTCAGGCACAGTCAGTATAAAGATTCCTCCTGCCTGCTTAAATAGACCTTTGTGCCTGGAAAACAAATACTCAATGTAATGCATTTTATCTCTAATGAATCAAGGAAGGTGTATCTGTCTGCCTACCTGTCATTTCTCTGTCTGGACAACAGTTCATCTGATCTTGGTGGGTGTTTAGCTTGGCACTCAAGTACAGTATAGGTACGGCTATGTGCTGTGCTGAGTCTGAGGATGTTTGGATGAGTGTATTCTCCCAGTTCCAGACAGTCAGTGGTCTATCATCCCTGTTGCTCAGCAAATGTAATAACAATCACATCCATGTGCTGATACAAGTGAGAGCTGGACAGTATATTTAGTGCTGCTGCTGTTGTTCGTTTTAACTTCAGAAGACCGGTGCTGGTGGCATACATGTACTTTAGCTTTCAAATTTTTTTTATTATCACCTTTGATTTCATGTTTATTTCATTTAAAATATTTAATATTGTATTGTTAAACATAACTATGGGACCAAAGTTGCTCTTCAACATGTTTGTTTCAACATAATAAATCAAAGTATTTTAGCTGTTTGAGACTTTTTATTCGTGCTTGTTCATACAACAGGTGGATAAAAGCAAAGTCATGAACATTGTTCTGTGATATTAAGAGCAATTCTTGATCACTGAAAAAGGGGAGACAGTAAAGTGAAAAGAAAACTGCCTCAACTCATGGATGTGAGACTTTCTGAACAGAAAAAGGTCCTCGGTGACCTGATCACAGACAGAAGATTAGGCAGCTGGGCACTCCTCTGAAGACGGAGAAACAGAACGTGTTAAGTGGTCCGTGCAAAACATCTCTCTTGATTACAAATTATTTTGCATGAAACTTTTCCACTGAAATAAAAGTACCACTTTTGGGAAGGATGACAATATTGTCAGACAGGATGCCAGTCTGCAAGGAGAACTGCCTGAAAGTCTCCTGCACCTCAGCGCTGAGCTCCACATCACGTCCTGTGAAACCACATGATGTAAATCTGCTGCTGCATTTACTTTACTGAACACTTCAAACTGAACAGCTTAAAATTGAGAGTGTAGAAGCACAGCTAAATGCAGCTTTACCGTATAGTTTGTTAACAACAAAGGTTTCTTTCCCCTTTGTTTTGATGGAGTGAATCAGAGCATACTCGTCATACTTCACATCAGCCACACGCAGGTCACTCAAATATCCCCAGCCTGATACAGCAAAAGAAAAAGAAAGCATATCAAATTATGAAAGCAGAAATAAATATACTGGCTAGCCGAGCCGAGCTGTGTGATGTGGGTGCACTCACGCTGACTTGTGTATGTGAACTTTCCTGGCACCTCAGTTTTTTTGGCCAGGTTGTTCATTCTCCAGCATGAGCCATTAGGGCTGCAAAGAGATCACAGAAACAGCAACCCTGCCATGTCCTGTCACTTATCCATTTCTTTGAATATTTAAGTGTCCACTGTCTGTCCTCTCCCACTCACCTGAGACTGGAATATGACATCTCCAGATCCCCATCAGCAGTTGGGATAATCATGGCTGTGCCCATCTTCATGGTGGCTCTATGACTGACAAACCACTGGGCATTGGTGGCAATTCCAATCAGGTACCACTTACCTGCCATCTGCAGACAGAAAAGGAAAGCACTGGGAATCATGTGACCAACTTTATAGAAATGTGTGTTTCAATGACCCATATACTGTAAGTTCTGGAAGACTGGGGATAAAACCCCACTTTATATATGAACACCTGCATGAAATACTGCATAGTACTTTTAATTTGGGGCCTTTTCAAGCCTTCTGTTTGTTCTCGATTTGGAAGACACATCACCTTTTTTAAGGTAATGAACAAAATACACGTCACAGTATGAAATAGAAAACATAAAGTCAAAGTATCACTGTATAATAAAGCTGAATATGCTGAGTAGCTGGACAATATGCAGCAATATGAGGAATTAAATGAATAAAAATAAAACCGTAAAATAAAAACTGTGCTAATTTGTCTTACCGCCTGTATACTGAAGTCTGCCTGAGGTTGGACTTCAGAATAAACCATGAAGGAGCAGAGCGCAGCTCCCAGCAGAGCGAGAAGCAAATTCATATTTGCTGATGAGTGAAGAACTGATGAGAGCGTGGATGAAGATCTGGAAGTGTGTTGTTGAAGTTCTGCCTCATTCCCTTTATATAGCAGAGTGAGATTACCTTTACCCTCGAGGCCAGCACACGCAACCAAAAGGTTTAACCACACAAAGGCAGAAATCGGTCAGGTGTATGAGAGGTTTATGGCAGGCAGCTGGTAAGAGAAACACGGAAAACAAAACCCCATCCTGAGTAACTAGTGTGCGAAATCACAGTGTTAGAAAGCCGACAATGTAATTTCAGTGAGTGATAAATGTAAGTTTGAGTGGAGACAAAAAAAAATGTTTTTGAACCTAAATGTACAGTACACAAAATGGTAAACAAGGCTGTGGCTAAACTCCAGTGCTTTCTGTGACAGAGACCACAGAATCAAATTCACCTGTCAGCAGATGTCATAGTAACACACACAGACAAAACACAGGGCTTGCAAACTGGATTACTAATCACGCTTCACTGTGTAGTAACATGAAATAATTTCCTAGATAGGCTACCCAAATCCTTTTAGCTGCTCTTTTAGTGGATTTAATGTAAAAAATAAAACTTTTTTTCCCCCAAAATTACTTAAAATACACACACGTTTACATATTTCCAAAAGTGTTTGCTTGTCTGCCTTCACACACATGAATTTGAGTAACATCCCATTCTTTTTTTTTTTTTTTTTTTTTTGTAACATCCCATTCTTAATCCATAGGGTTTAATATGATGTCGGCCCACCCTTTGCAGCTATAATAGCTTCAACTCTTTGGGGAATGTTAATTTATGGGATTTTTTGATCATTTTTGCAGAATTGTATTTGTGAGGTCAGACACCGATGTTGGATCAGAAGGTCTGTCTCACAGTCTCCGCTCTAATTCTAAAAAGTTGTTCTGTCAAGTTGAAGGCAGGATTCTGTGAAGGCCAGTCAGTTTCTTCCACACAAAACTCACTCATCCATGTCTTTATGGACCTGCTTTGTGCACTGCAACTGTTCCTACCAAGTTGGGAGCATGAAATGGTACAAAATGTGTTATTATACTGATGCATTAAGAGTTCCTTTCACTGGAACTAAGGGGCTGAGTCCAGCTCCTGAAAAACATCCCCACACCAACCATGATGGAAGGCTTGGATGCAGTTGCTTGGTCATGGAAACCTACATTATTCCATGAAGCTCTCTACACACTGTTCTAATCTGAAGGTCACATGAAGTTTGGAGGTCTGTATAGATTGACTGCAGAAAGTTGGTGGCCCTTGTGTGCTGACTGACTGAGACTGGAAGTATGACAGTAGATATTAATAATACTGACATTAATGATAATAATAATCATAAGCTTAAAATGTCATCTTAATATACCTACCCTTATTATATAAAATATTTAATAGGCAACCTATTTACTGCTAGTTTTGCAGTAACAAAGTGTTTGTCTGCAAACACCACGAAAACAAAAGGTACACAAACCACAAACAGAGAATATTTACCTTAAAGTAAAAGTTGTGCCTTAACACTGCAACCAACACATTTCAAAAGACACAGCTTTTACTTTGAAAGGTTTTGTTTATTTGCTGGATTATAGGTTGGAATATATGGAACAAAACAGATCTGTATCCTCTTCATACTATCTCACCTTTAATACTTGTGTGGGACTGGTTTACCTGTGTCAGCCACTCGTGTAAACTGATTGAAAGTAGCAAACAAACTTCATTCCTCAGTTTCTGGGTGCAGGTATGTGAGGCATGCAGTATCCTAGTGAACATGTGTGTACTGGTACCTTTGTTCTTTGTGTATAGGTTTGATATGTGGATAGGATTATGGCAAATACTTGATCGCTCATTTTTTTTTAGTGGTCCTGTGGCCAGGTCTCAAGGCAGAGCTGACCAAGGATGAAGTGTAATGCCAGCCTAGTCCCTGGTGGTGGATACCAACTCCACTTTTCTCTTTTGAGAAACACACTCCCATTATTCTTCCCTAAAATGTAGCTCAGTGTGAGCTTCAGTAGATTTTTACTTATTTATTCATTTACCATGTTTTAATTCTATCTATATCAAATAAATTATATTTTAAACTCCCCCTGTGATGTAGTATTTCACTCAATGCTGAGACTGGTAGGTTAAACCTAGAATTTGTGGCCCCACTGCAAAACATTGGAGTGGGTGTGTTACACCACTACATTAAAGTGACAGACTGAATCAGCAACAGGCTTACAATATGTGGCAGCTTTCCCAGCCAGGTCACAAAAGAAATTTAGTGCTGAGAGGTTAATGTTTTGGATCAGCTCTTTAGATGATAAGATGGTTCATACTCATGTTGGCAAATGTTGCTTTGCCTGGGGTCTGTACTTGAATGTGTAGAAACAAATTCTGATATTCTAATGGAAAGTTGAGAGGATTTGTAACACATCAGGAGCCACTGGTCTATAACTAGTAGGAGGAGTGGCCTGCAGGTGGCACTGGAGGAACTGACCATCTGACTGAAACTGCAGGCACTAAAGGGGTTCAGGGAGTAAAAAAGCCTTTTAGTTTACTGTTTAATATGGAAGAAAACTATTGTTTTATAAGTAATAATACTGGTAAATGGAGGGAAATGTGGAGTCAAACAGGAGTGTGGAGTGTAGATGTAGTTTGGTTTCTGAGTTATCCTCTGCTCTGATTTGAACTGCAGAATAACTCAGCATTTTCTGTTGTATTATTTATAAGTTTATTTTTTTAAACTAACATACAGCTAGAATATTTTTAACTTAGACAACAAATTTCCTTCTTATTTCTTGCAGGTGTATAAAAACAAGGCAGCCTATAATGTCTGGAGTCTTTAAATAAGTTTCATGAAATGTACATAACACATAATCTATCGGGCTATGATAAATGGTTGAACAGAAAATTATGCTTAATATTCAAACCCCAAACACACATATGAATGTATGCATTTTTAGTCAGTAAAAAACACATTCATAATAATACCTGAAATCTAATTCTTCACACATGCAGCACAAACAGTCCATTATCGCGATGTCACTGGGAGTATAAAGTAAAACTAGACCAAGTCAGTAAGGCTGGAGCGAAGAGAAGCTGAAGCATCTGTCATGGTGAGGAACTCAACCCAGTTCTGATAGAAGCCACGAGAATACTCTCCCGTGTCAACGACGAGTCCCCACAGGCGGCTCTGGCCTGTTTTGTTCCTCAGAGCCAGCTGAGCTTCTCGCTCCGTCACGTTGAAGCTGATGTTGAGAACTTGTGCCACCAGCAGGTAAAGCAGTCCGCCTGCGACGATGCTGCTGTACCAAGCACAGGTGAAGCAAAGTGCTGTGCTGTAAATGCAAAAAGAGAACAAATTATTATTGCAACACAATCCAATATTTGAAATGCATTTTTGCAGTGAATATATTACATTGGCAAAAATTGTGGCATAAAGTAATTTTGTAATAAAAAAAGAAATTAAAAGTATTTTACACAAATTAAAGAAAAACTCATGACCCATAAAATGTAATTTGAACAATTTCTTTGTTGAGCTGATCTAAATATTTAAAGATCAAACTAAGTTTCAAGCCTTTGTTGCAGAAAGAACATAGAAAGAGTGCTGTACCTAGACTGACTGTAGACGCCGGGGCAGTAGAAGAGAGCAGTCATTAGATACTGTCGAGGACAGAGGCTGCAAAGCACCAAACTAATCCCGTACAAAGAGGTCAACACAAACACACTGAGGGTCAGCAGGAAACTGCGATGGTTTGCCTGTCCTACACAGCTGTTTATCCTACAACACCTCAACAGAGACACACAAGACAATGCACGAGTGAGACCAGGTTACATGTTTGTATTTTGGTAGCACATTGTATTTAAAATGACAGAACTGCTACTCAGTCACTTGTAAATGCTAGGTAGTTTACAAGTCACTGAGTGACTTAAATATTCTGTTTAAATAATTCTATAATTATACAAACTTCTGCATTTTTAGAACTGCATTTTATATTTTATATATATAGCCTATACAAGTAGATATTTGCAGAGTGCTCTGCAAGAGGCATTTCAGTGTGTTTCTCAGTTATCCGAGTCCCCAAAACAAAATTTTATATAATTGTATTTTGTATATTATATATATTTAGATAGATACTATAGCCAGGAGTATGTTTCCAGCAGTATCAGATATTCTCCAGGTCCAAGTCATTTTCAGGTTTGTTCTCCAAATCTAATTTAGAAGAGTTATCTTAGAAGAGTTATGAACCCAGAAATTCAGTAACTCATTTTAATTTCATTTTATTTCAACTAATGAAAACGATAAGTCCCCAAACCCCAGTGGCTACATTTCCTCCCAGACCCCCTAAAAATAAATTAAATGACAGCAAAATAAATTTTCATTATGAAAAAAGAAAGAAAAACAAAAGTGTTTCAACTGCACCAAAGAGCAAAACAATTACATGCAGACTATTAAACACTGGATAATTTTCTGCTTGCCTATTAGTAAATGGTTTAATAATAATAATAATAATAATGTATTTTACCTCACAGAAACCTGATTGACTCAGGAACCCCAAGTTAAGCTACAGAATCCTTGAAGCACAGGCCGAGGAGCAGGGGTGGCAGCAATCTTTCACTCAAGTTTAACAATAAACCAAAGAGCTTTTTATGCAACCAAAGAGCTTTTTCCAGGCCAAACTTCATTTGGCCTGGAAAAATACTTTGTTACTCTGTAGAAATAAAGCCTTCTGTAAAGCTAGAACATCTTCACCCCTGCTTTGTCACAGAACCACAGGTTTCAGCATGGTTACAATTGAGCTGAGAAGTCAAGGGGCAAACTCTCGTTTCTGTAATGTCATGAATGAGCTACCGTGAGATTTCACCTGAAAATAAAAGGTGCGCTGCAAGGGAGGTGCTTTGTGAGACTTGGGGTGTTCTCTGCCCGACTTGTAACTTGTAAGGAACAGGCTGGGCGGAGAGCATTTTGATTCCTCCCTTGTCGGCAAGCTTTGGAAAACCATCTGTTGTGTATGCTGTTTGTTCTCGTTTATTAATAAGAAATGATGCCTACAAACCCGTCACACGGAAGTGTCATTAAGTACAGCAACTTCAATAATTGCTGATATTTATTTAGACTTTTTTGTTCCTATCAAAAATTCTTCCTCTGAACCATCAACATGGTGATTGCACCCATTGCTAGAAGACTGAGCAGTCTTACTATTAATTAATACTACATTTTTGAATATAATCACTTTACCTACCACAGCCTTTCAATGTGGCTTTAACTAAGCCTTTACATTAGACGTTTTTTGTTGATCCAGCTTTGCTACTAAAATACTTATTTCAAGCCTTATTATTTAAAAATGTCTTAAAAATGATAGTTATCAAAGAGATAAACGATCATTTGCAAAGGAATACTTCAGCACAGTGTTCAATATTGTTCTGTGACAGAACCAGAATTTTTTTTTACATTATACATGCTTCACCAAGAAAAATATTATTAGAAAACACTGCATACATTTTGATTGGTATGGAGATGACACCTAGTTATATTTATATATATGACAGAAATTAATTAGTTAAACTGCAGGAATGTCTTAAAGACATAAAGGTTGGGATGTCTTATAATTTTCTACTTTTAAATTCAGACAAAACTTAGGATACTCTGCACAGTCCTAAAATCTTAGAAAAATGGAGCCTAACTAGATTCTTACTCTGGATGGCATTACCTTGGCTTCCAGCAACACTGTGAGAAATCTGTGGATATTTTTACCAAGATGTGTCCTTCAACATGCACATTAAAAAAATAAGGACTGGTTTCTTTTATCTGTGCATTATTTTTAAAATAGAAAGATTCTGTCTCAGAGTGATGCTGAAAAACAAGTTCATACATTGATTACTTTTTGGCTGTTTATAATTCATTATTATCATGTTGTTCAAGAAATTCCCCAAAAAGTATCCAGTTATTCCAAAAATGCTGCAGCAAGAGTACTGGCAGGGATCAGAAAGAGATTTTTGTTTTCTCTCTCCTGCAGTCTGTATTTTGTCCAGTTTCCCTGTGCTTTTTTTTTTCTTTTCTGTTCTTTTTCTTCTCCCCTCGCAACCGGTCAAAACAGATGGCTGTCCCTCGGTGAGCCTATTAAAAGTGTGTTTTTTCTTCCCACCTTTGCTTACACATCCGGGGGGGGGGGGGTCTTTTTTTTTTTGGGGTTTTTCTAGAATACTTTGGTTTTTATTTTAAATTTTAAACAACCTTTTTTTTTGTTTTGTTTTTATAAAA
>VOQJ01011941.1:13740-24916 GCA_015052665.1 Apistogramma diplotaenia | reverse complement strand
TTGTATAATATTTTTTTCTTTTTTTTTTTTTTACTGTTGAATAGCAAATGAAATGTTCCTGATTGTAGTTGCTAAACTGTCCCTAGTGGCCTGAGAGCAGCTGATAATTGTGAGCGGGATAGATGTGTATATCAAATAGTTTACAAAATGAAGCCAGCTGTGTTTCCCCTGCATACTGTGGCTTCCTGACACGCACCATTAAACCTTATTAGCTACTTCCTTTAACTGAGATCCTCCTCACCCTATCTTCCACCCCTCATATTAACGTTTTTCTGTTCCTTCAACTGGAAATTATTTGCTTTATTGTAGAGCGTCAACCTCTCGCTGTAGTTTTCTGATGCGACATAATTGGCACTTCAGAATATAATCACGGATGAGAGCTGCGTGATTGTGGTCTTTTATACACAAATTTCAGCAGATTGTTGATCACTTTGTTCTGCCTTTGCCCCCTTGGTCTCGCTATGGATGAGACTCATCTCTGATCCCTCCGTCAGTCTGGATACCTTCTCCCAAAGGTCCTCTCTTCAACATGCTGCTTACAAGTCATTAGCTTTGAAATGACTCATAAAGAATCAATTGAAAATGATCACAATAGGAATATCAGAGGGGATGCTACATGGCTCGTGAACAGATGTTGCTATACGCATTGAATGTCAGACACTTTATTGCTTTATGCTGACATTACCAACGCAGCCAAATGAGAGAGATAATTGCACCCGTGTTTAGATATGACAATAATTTCTTGGACTGCAAGAGGAGCAAACAAAGCTGGAAAGCCGTGAGCTGAAATGAGTCCAAATACGTGGACAGGTTTGCTGCTGCCGTGAGGCGAGTCATCAATCAGGACATGCAGAAAAGTGGATGACCTAATATTTGCTGGGGGTTACTGTATGAAACACACGGGTTGAGAATGTTGATGTAACCCAAAGTTGTTGAAGTGATTACTTCTGGTACCTGGGTGGTCCCAGGGGGAAACAGAGCGCGCGGTACGTGCATGTGTGTCGTTGGCCTTTTGAGAGTGAAATCCGGCTGCACGGACGAATATAGCAGCAGCACAAACAGCGCAGTGGTGATAATTGATAATCTAAAATTAGCGCTGTTAACCCCTGAAGCGCTGGAAGGATTGATGGAAATCTCTTACAATGGGGCCTTATGCAGGACAGGAAGTTGCTCTAATAATTGTGGGAACCTGGGATGAAAAGTAACAACCCACCAGCTGATTCGTGATTGGGCTATCACAGAAAGAAATGGATGCAGCAAAATAATTGGTTCTTTTTACACGTTTAAAGGAAATTAAGTGCAATTTGATGGCGTCAAGAACTATTGGAAAGATTCTGCATGTTCTGTTTTATGTTACTTTTACACGTTTATCTAAACCACCTTTTCCCTCATGTTTATATTAATTGTTCCTTGCACCACACTAGATTTTACCATTTAAACTGGCCTTTCTGCACTCTGGAGCTTTTTTGCATTATTGGAACGAAGTCAAAGATCTTCACAGGAAAGTAACACAACAAAAGTCGATGCTAATTTCAGCTTAATTATTTCCAAAAGGACAAAAATGGGAACAAGTGCGAAGCGCTACGAACACGGTCAAAACTCACAGCCGTCTGTCCACGAGCTCTGCAGTGCATAAGGAACAGCCGGATTAATGTGCAACTTGACTACACCTGGGGTCGGAACCACATATTTTTTCCCTCTTTGTCTTAGAGGAGCCTTACGTGTCCTTGAAGCTTTGCAAAGTGTGATTTGTAAATGAGATAGGCGAGTATTACAGACCCTTGGTATTTCTCTTGGCGCCCTGCGATCAATTAAAGCACGACAATAATAAATGTATACATTTAGAGGGATTTCGCTGCGGTGACAAATGATTTTACCCTTGAGCTATTGACATTGTCTGGGAATAAGCTGTCTCTGTCCCTGTTGTGTATTCTATCTGAGGGTCCCTTCCTCTGCTTGGGGAGTCTGAGGACATGGCAGACACATATTCATCATTACTGAGTGAGCCTGGATGCATACAGGCACACACGCACACGCATGTGCACTTTCCCATCCACGCAAGTATCTTCTGCTTAATGGGTGTAAAGTCTCAGCCTCATTGTGTGCCTCTTGATTCACAGGTCAAACGAATAGTTGGATTTAATCAGGTTTCTCACATTTAACAGGAGCTAGAAAGAAACATCAGTTTCTCGCTGATTCACTGAATCTTTACATCAAGGTAAACTGGATCCCCTGTAGTGGTAAGAATGATGATTGTAAACTGTCTTATTAAGTGGGATGAGACGACTGAATACTTGTCATGGTAACTTGTTTTTGTTGTGTAAGTTGATATTTTCTTTGCTCAGTAATTTCACAACTCTCGCTTCAAGTGTTTACTCAGTTTCACTCAGTCTTCCAGCAGATCCATTCCTGAGCGCTCTCCACAGCCTTCCATACTGGTATGTGACATTAAAAAAAATTGGAAAATATATCTTCTAATCCCCTTTTGATTTTATTCATGGCTTTGATATGTTACTTAGTTCATATGATTGATTGGTTGAGGGGGTGATGGAATCGTAGTAATAGAAGTCATTAAGGAGGTGGGGATCTAATATTACCAATCTGCTAGCTCCTGAAAGATCCATCAATAGCTAAGATATTTTCTCACTGGGGGGGTTGACACATTTAACATATTTCAATAACGTAATTTTCATGTGGGGCAGGTCAGGCTGTGAGTACAAAGGGCAATAGTGTTGGAGTGTGTGAGTTGAATCGGGGCGTATGCTAAGCAAATCAATAAAACATTAAAGGCAGCATGCAGAGAGCAGCCCATTTGGTACCTGTCTGCCAAGGGCAATGGTCTAGCCACTCAGAAAAGAGAGAAGGATTGGAGTTGCTGGGCTTGAGGAATGCTCTGGCACTAACATAATTGGAAGGTAGTTGCCTTATGACTGCAAATTGGGTTTTTGCGCTTCATCAATAGGCATTTTGACAAGCAGCGTCCATCACAGCGCATCTCACTCTTACCACGGCGAGCACAGAAAGAAGTGTTTCAATAATTACATTAAATCTCTCCCTCCCGCCCACCCCCAGCAACCTTCCTTATTGTTGAACAAGAAAAGCAATATGGTATAATTAGGTTTGATTGGGATGGTGGTGGAGGAGGGAAGTGTGGGGGTAGATACGTTTCCAGTGAGATTTGCAGATGTATGAAGTTGCCATAGCGACACGCATGTGTATCCAATTGTGCGTAAAGCATAACGCAAGGCGCATGGACACGTATGACAACACATAGCATCTGTTAAGTGAGTTCACGCCAGGCTTATTGACACTGACCTGCTGCGGCAGAACTAACACCTCCTAAATGCAGATCTATAAAGGTTCGAAGTGACCAGGTGGGAAGATTATAAAGACTGTTTCACCTGAGGGGTTGGTGGGTAAAAATAACCAGTATGAAGGTTTCCATATGTTGTGATTGAGGACTGGCTGAAAAGGGTTTATAAAATGTTTATATTTAGATTTTATTATAGATCTAGACTAAACGCGGTTGTGAATGCAACTTTGGTTTCATGTTATGGGGATTATCATGAACAGCATCATCAGTGGTCCTTGGTGGAAGTGCATTTCGAAGGAACAAGATTCAGGGGAAAAATGTCGCTCTATGTTCACAAGACTTACTATTTAACTTACCTTCATACCTGACCATAAAGGCAAAGGTATAAGGTCTAATAACCAACTCAGATGAACAGGTCTGTCAATCTGTCACATGTGACACGCACGTTTATGCCTCTTGCGAATATGTGATTACTAAACATTAAAACATAACTGCCTTCTTCAGTCTAGCAATATTAGGATGAACCCTGAAAAGATTTTAGATGCAAAAATCACACAGTGAGACACTTTTTGAGAATTCACAGAATGACATCACTATAAGTAAAGTAAGGCAAGGCAGAGATGCAGCTAGCAAACATTACAACAAAAGCTGTGCAGCACATTATTTACATGGAGTGGGGTGCATGCACACACAGCACTTCAGTTAACCACGAGCTAAGTAAGCCACAATGCTAATGCTGCGGTGGATTTAGCTATAGAGTAAGAAAGCAAGGCCAAACTAACATTTGCTAGTCTACCAAGATCATATAAAACATTTACAACTTGCTTTAAATGCAACATGAATCGAGCTACCGGCTCTGACCATCGGCACATTTGAACTTTTAGTGACTAGATTCAATTAACTTGCCTGCACATGTCTGAGAGCTATTATTAGCAGCTATCGCTACATTTTTGTGCAAAAGCTAGCCCTGCAAAACATTTCTGACACTTGTAGACTTGATGTGTGCCTCCTTCAGTTCTGTGGTATTTCATCTTGACCACCTGACACAGCCGACTGGCCGATACTCAAGCAACAGGAATTTCAGTTTAAAAGTATTTGAGCATAAGAACTTCCTGGATTCGAAGATGTGTTTGAAGTGACATCTCTTTTAAATGATAATCTGAGTATTCAGGAGACGGTGATTTAACTCCCTGAAAAAAAAAAAGCATGTATGCCAAAAGGAAACATCTCCTGCACATAAAGACATTTTGATAATTATTTGAAAGGTAGTGCATCTGGCCCTCTTCTTTAATAAGTCCTTTAAAGTGTCAGTGTAGCTTGTAATTTTAAAATGTACTATCCTAATTTCTTTAGAGTATAGACAGCTTAGCCGTCTCATCTTATACTCCTGGGAATATAGCAAAGGCGTAATTACAGATCAATCAACTGTACAGAAATCTAAATTGTCCTTTAACTACAGTTGACCAGAAAGCCCTGTACTTAGTAATGTGCATTTAGTGTCAGAAATCAAGAAAAAAAAACCAACTGTTGCTCCACTATCATCAGCATTATTGCTCACTGCACCCACCCGCAGCTCGATGCAACAAGTTAACACAGCAGGGTGAAGAATCGTGGTATCATCAAAGTAAATTATAACATATTACAAGATGTAACCTGCTAAGGGTGACATCAGACATGTGGCAGGCCAGTGTTGGTAACGCACGCGGCTCAAAGCGCACGCAACATGCATCCGAGCGAATTTACAGCATGTTCACACAGAAGTCACGCACAATTTTCAGCTCCTGTGTAAGGTGGAGGGAAAAGAAGTGCATTAGCAAATTGGACTGTTTCACCTTTATCGGGGAGGGTGAGAATATAAGGTGCAAGACTAATATGGAGATGGATGGTGCTTTGAAAACATGGATTTCTTGCTAATGGATTTGTCACTTAATATTACACAGTTCCGGAGGGGGAAAGCTGTACGAGGAGCAGACAAACGTGTGGATTTTCGTTTCAGATATGTCCGCATATTGTCCGAAACGCTGCAGCTCCCCTCGGCTTTGTGTCTGCTTCTTATAAACACAGAAACTGGACAAATAAAACAACAGGAAGCGTATGACAGAATGGCTGTGCTTGGCGTACGGTTTGATGTGTCATCACATTGGGTTTATGGATGTTGCTGCTCTTGTTTTTGTTTTGGGATTGTGTAAACTTTTTTGGGAGAGATGTACACAGATAAGTGGATGTTTGGATTGCTGCTTGTTTAGTCATCCCAGCATCTGTTATTGCAATGACAGACAATAGCTGCAAATATAATTTTCATGATGAGGCTATGCAAACAACAGTATCTGAGATGCTTGCGTGCAATGTTAGACAATGGTGTTTGCGGAGATGGGGCAGCAAAGTGTGATTGCGCTCGCTTTGATGCTTAAATCCCTCCTAAAAACAGCCTCCATTGGTCGCCTAAGAACACCACCAAACTCTTACCTCTCCATCATGCACCACCACTCTTCAGGATTCATAAAATAACTTGGTTGCCTTGTTTGATTTTCCTTTGTGGGGGGAAAAAAGTAAAAACAATTATCCTGCTATTTTGGAGGCATATTTCTTTAAAATTGGACAGTCCGGGGATCTGTAATAAACCTAAGTGCTGGAATGAAGAAAAAGCTCCTTTTAAAGGCGTCCACCTTGGGGAGCATGCCACTGGAAATCCTCTGGCTCTTTTTAATACATCAAAGCAGCAAATTAATCCTGAATACAACACATGTACAGGCAGGTAAATGAAGACAAAGCCACAGTGGACCCAGGCTACATGCCTCTTATTACAGGCCCTTGATAAAATCCACCTCAAGCCTTACAAATGGCTTATTGGGAGGTGTAGGATAAACTTATTCTTAATAAGCCTGTCACTTTACAAGGGAAGTGTAAGCATGAGAAAAATGGACCTAAGAACACAAATACTGTCTACACTAACTGATTGATGGCAGTACTTTACTGTAACTTCCTAAACTAAGTAAAAAACAAATACATTTAAAAAACCTAATTTATCAAAAACTGCCTAAATGGGAGATTACAAAATTAGAGGAAGTTGAAGCACGGATGGGCAAAAAGTGCCAAAAACTGTAACGGTGTTGCACTAAATGATACTGAATAATGATAAATCCTTATTTTTCATCTCTCTGACTAAGGTCTTACTCACTGTCATTACCAACAAAGGCAAATCATGAAGTGTTGTGGAAGATTATGGTTTGGAGCAGTGACTCAGGACCTGCTGACGTGACGCTCCAGGAGGTCAGAATTGTCAGCCGGCTCCTAATTGCAGTTATTATTCAGTTTTAATTGTTGCATGATGGGGATCTGCGAGCCTTTCTCTAATAAAGGATGAGGAACATGCATTTTAGGCCACAGCAAAGAAGAAATGACTTCGGTGAAAACTTGCTATCCCTGAAACATATTACTTTGTTTTAAAAGAAAATGCATTACTGCAGGACAGAAATGAATTCACCCAGCAGGTAAACACACTTGATTTCTGCATGTGTGACCCAGACCGGGGTCAGCAGGATACTCTGCAGCTTTATCACAGTTTCAGTGTGTCTCTGATGAAAGGATTCCTCATTTTTGCTGCACAGTTTGTCAGATCAGCATTGCAATCTCTGCGTGGTATGCAGTTAGTTTTATCAACTCTCACAAGCAATACTTCCAGTATGCACTCAGGATTTAAGATACTCCCCTGATAAAAGATTCCGTTTATTTCTTCCATTTCTGACCATTAAAATACCAGGCTAATGCACTGTAGCAATTACGCTCGCTCGCTCCAATTTCCCAGTGACCAATTAGACATGAGGAATACAGGTAAACAAACTATTTTTGTATTACCCCCCAAAAACAGGAGAAACAACATTTTCAGAATGTAAACATGTGAGTTCATAAACATCAAATAATCAGAAAGGTTTGATCGTAAATCATCATAAACAACAAAAGTAATGCAGCAAACTAACTGCACAAACAGAACTGGCCCAACAGTGTGATTTAAATACTGACTGATCAGACCAACTTAGACGTGCAGGAGAAACAAAGACAAAAACAAAAATAACAACTAAACAGCTGATCTTAATTACCAATAATCAAATCTCTACTAGCTAAATATCTAACCAAATGTCAAATACAGCATATTTAAAACAAATCGTTCCTGGTGAGTCCCCCGTGATGTGGCAACACTTGGTACATTCTCATTTGCACTTCCTGCATTTAGGAAAGCTGAATTCCAAAGACCCATCCTGGGAAATGAATTCAGCGATAAAGTAACTGATAACACAACAAGTAATCCAATGTGCACGCTGCAAGTGGAACGGACGCCCGTCATGAACATGAAACATGATTGTCATGCATGTATTCGAGCCCTGTAACAGGCTGCGGACCTGTACAGGCTGTACTCCACCTCTCACCCCGTGACAGCTGGGCTCGACTCCAGCCACCCCACCCCACCCCCGCAACCCTGAAACGCATAAGCGGAAGAGAATGGACGGATGGATCTGAGTGCATTAAAAAAATGAAGCGCTGTTGATAAGTGGTGGTTTTACACATCATAGCTGGATGGCTGCCAGCGTGGCTATGACACCATCACGTTAATTACCCAAAAACTGAACCCACCCGACACCTGAAGATTTACATGAAAAACTGGTCAGGTTGCTGAACTCCGATATGAATATTGTAACGCCAAAAAATAAATAAATAAACCAATACATTGAATGAATATTGCAGCAGATAACCTATAAAACTGTGATTCCATTATGAGTAAATAAACATGAGGCAGCAGTAATGGAATTTCATCCAAGTGTTAGTCAGATTCATTATGAACCCGTTTTATCAGAGGTTTAAACCGAGTGTTTGATGATCACGCTCTTTAATCTAGTATTGTGTATGAACAAATATTGGTACAGCTTTACACCTGAGGTGACATATCCCATCCCCCCCACCCCCCAGGCCTGGAAGACAGTATAATCCCCCTGAGATGACTTCCTTTTGATAGTGAGCTCTGAAAGCTTCCTGTCACTTAGTGCAGTTTGACAGCATCTTCGCAGCAACCATTGATCTGTTTGCTCGACTCTACATTATTAAGATGACAATTGTGTGCGTGGGAGTGCGCCGTGTGTGTGTGTGTGTGTGTGTCCCAACTGTAATGCATGTCTCAGATCCATTATAACCCGATTAGATTCCCCTCTCCTGGAAGCGGCGCTCTGTGACACAGAGCATAATCTTTAATGGAATTTGTGTGAAATTAAATTATACGAGCATCAATAAACATAACATAATTCAGAAGAGTAAATGGGTTTAATTTATTGGATGGGCAGGCATAATGGTACCGGTGTATAGAGAATAAAGATGTCAGGATGACAGGTTTGAAACAGCGGGGTAAGAAAAAAAAAAAGGGGGGTTCACGAATGTGTGATCGGTTCGTCTGCGTTCATTCCTGTCTTTGCATTTTTACGTTTGCATGTGTGACACTTTAAGTGAGAAGGATAAATGTTAAGGAAGAGACGTAGCAGGGTGTTTTTACTGTTCCGTGTGTGTGTGTGTGTGTGCATGCGCGCGCACGTGTGTGTGTTCAATATTCTGAGACAGGAATTTGGAACAGCAGGAAACTGGCAGATTCTTCATCCACATGAGTGGGTAAAGAAAGTTCAACCTTTTATTAGAGAGGACTGTAATTTAATGGGCAGGGTGCACACATGGACTGAGAGCGATGGAGAGGGAGGGGGGCTGTGGTGGGGGGAGTGTAAGACAGAGAGAGAGGGGGAAAGGAAGGAAGGAAGGAGAGAGAGAAGACAAAGATAAGATTGAAAGACAGATGAAAAGATAGCCAGAAGATGGAGATGGAAAGGGAGTCAGTTGGGAAGGGGGTTAGCTGAAAAAGCTGGGGTGCAAACGTATTGAGGGATAGGGTGAGTGCATGTGTGTGTGTGTGTGTGTGTGTGTGTGTGTGTGTGTGTGTGTGTTTGCTTTGAAAGAAAGATTTGATGGAGTGGCTCCACAGATGTAACAGTCAAGTGTTTGATTGCCCGGGTGGCAATCGTGTGAGGTTGTCATTTTGTGTCTTAACCTTTTCGGGGGAGCTTTTCTTTTTTGGGGGTGGGAGGTTAATAATCAAAAATGATCTGCTTCACTAGAGCAGATAAATAGTGTCAAACACAGCTGGGACAGAGAGGGGCTGACTGGCCACCACAGAGCTAAATTAATGGTTGTAGCTGCAGAGGAGACGGGGGGGAAAGCCCCCCTCGGTCTACTGTATGACATGAATAGACTTCTAGGTGTCGTGTGTTTTTTTCTGCTCTGTCGTCCTCGTGATGAGCCGCAGTCAGAGTGCCAGGCGGCGCAGATGTAAAGCTCGTGATGTGAGAGCGCGGCGCGGCGCGGTCCGACCGACAGGGCGCCTTTACAGCGGCCTTTCAATTTACAATCTGAGCCTCTGACAATTTTATTCAAGTTTTTTTCACCCCCTGTCACTCAGGTTGCGTTTATTTAGGAAATACTCACCATGGTGTTGACTCTGTGTGAGGGATTATGTCATAGTCAGACACACATAGGCGCACACAATAAGACAGAAACAGGCGCAAGCTGTTGGAGACATATGTCACTGTCACATTTTTCTCTGCTCTTCTACAGGGCCTGACTGTTTTTGAAAGATATACTGTCCACAAAAGCCTGCTCTTCTTTATCCCATAAATCTGTTTGTGTGACGGATAAAAGGAGATGGACTGAGAGGAACAGAAAAGCAGCTCCGTTTACTTTATCATCTTTCCCTCTGCCGCCCTCCCCCTGCGCCCTCGCTCCAGCACCAGATTTGTGGCCATAATCGAGGATAACTTAGAGTATAATCTTGTTTGTTCCTTTCTTAAATGGAGCGATAACATCTCTCAGCATCATCAGTGGAAGGGTAGTGGGAGGTTTGGTGGGGGTCTCGCAGTGGATGAAGAAGAGGGGTGGAACAGGGGTGCTGGGGGAGGTGGGAAAGTATAGGGAGGCTTTTGCAATCCTTTTCTTTATGTGGAAATCCTACAGCACTGGCATTTATGACCAGCTGCCTGACTGCCTTCTCTCCAGAATTTACTAACTACCTAACAAACACACACACACACACACACACACACACACACACTGAGAATTGGCAGTACAGGCACGGTGTTATCTGGAAGAAAGGACAGTAATAAATATCAGCAATATAAGAGGTCAGCAAAGGTTGATCGCAGAGGAAGATCTCCTGTCATAATTTGTTTAAGGACCCGCCTCCCGCAGCTGCTCGGAGGGCCGTCGATGTTGCGTGGGAGGGGGCCAGATGCAAACAGTTCATTATTCAGTGAAGCAAAATGGGCTTTTGCTTAGGTCAGTCACAGCCATAAGAGCTTCCACTGACACTGCCACATAAACTGGTTTTAAAAATCCTTACTGGGAGCGCCATGCTTGTGATGATTGGTGATGTTTATCTTATTAAATACACTGACAATCAATAGTGGAGGCTGAAGCCCATAAACTTGGTTTAGTCCAGTGTTTGACTTGTGTACTTTAGGATAAAAATTACAAGTGGTAAATTGAATTGAAAATGCACTCAAAGGTTAAAAGGGGGGGTTCGGTTTGAATCGAAGGCATTATGGGTTTGTCAATATGATTTTTATGCGTCATATTTCTTTCAGCCCATTCAGATCACCAACAGACAAAAGCAAAACACAGCAGTGTCCAAGCTTTCAGAAAGACTGAAGGTGTAAACCAAAGCTTACTACAACAGATTTAACAAAACTAAAAAGCTATAAAAACAAACAACAAAGTGCAGATGCAAAGTAGCATACCACACACACACACACACACACACACACACTGTGCAGAGAACAC
>VOQJ01011941.1:0-10619 GCA_015052665.1 Apistogramma diplotaenia | reverse complement strand
CTGTGGATAAAGCACACTCACAGCCACTTTAAAAAAAAGTTGAAGCATCCTTGTTTTGCTCCTTGCAATATCAGTGCTGCAATACAGTAGATGATCATGAAAGGATGCTGATAGTTTTGACCGCAGGCCATTGAGGCTCTCTCTAGATAGAGGGCAGTGCCACTATGGCACTCATTATACCCCCCACCCCACTTCCAGTTACCCCCGCTTGGTAATCACCACCAGAAGGGAATTTCTCTGCACATGCTGGTGGTTTCTGGCTCGTTTCAACCTCTGCTTCCCATTGAGCAGGGAGGAATTTAAATTTTCATACACAAAGAGGAGAAATTACTCTTGCAAAGTTGTTCCTGTCTCAGAAGGTCTGGATCGCTTTGAAATATCCCCTAAAGCCTTTGAAAGCAAGTGATAAAATGTTATCAGGAGAATGAAAAGGGGGGAAAAGTGAGAGTGCTATTCTTTTATAGGTCTCTCGCTCTCTGTGAAGTGGCAGCAGCCAGTTTTAGCTCTGTGTATCTGTGATCCACATAGCTGACTAATCGCGGTGTGCAGCATGTGGTCTCTGGGGCTCCGGGCCAGGTGTTGGTGTTAATGCTGGAGCCCTGCAACACCTGTTAGGGCCAGCTTCAGCATCAGCACAGACGTTTGCTCTGGTTACTCTGCTTAACCAAACCGACTTACTCTCACTGAGAACTTTAGTCATTTAGAGACCAAGTGAAGCCATATGTCCACCTGCCATTTTTATTCAGTCTTTTAGAAAGACATTGAAATTAAGTCTTCTGCGACATGACACAATATGATGATACATTTCTGTTAGCTTTTGTTGCTTACATACAGAGGTACGCTATGTTGCCAAAAGTATTCACTCAGCCATCCATATCATTGAACTCAGGTGTTCCAGTCACTTCCATGGCTACAGGTGTATAAACCAAGCACCGAGCATGCAGCTGCTGCTACATTAGTGAAAGAATGGGTCGCTCTCAGGAGCTCAGTGGATTCCAGCGTGGTACCGTGACAGGATGCAGTCCTGTAGTGACATTTTGTTGCTGCTAAATATTCCACAGTCGACTGTTGGTAGTATTATAACAAAAGTGGAAGTAATTGGGAACAACAGCAGCTCAGCCACGAAGTGTTAGGCCACGTAAAATCAGAGAGCAGGGTCAGGGGTCCCCAAACTTCTACAGACCTCCAAACTTCACGTGGCCTTCAGATTAACTCAATAACAGTGAGTACAAAGCTTCCTGGACGGGGTTTCCATGGCCGAGCTGCTGCATCCAAACCTTACATCACCAACCGCAGTGCAAAGCGCCAGATCCAGTGGTGTAAAGCACGCCATCACTGGGCTCAGTGGACGCAGTGGAGACGTGTTCAATCATGCTTTGATAAATGAATCTGGGCTTGGTGGTTGCCAGGAGAACAGTACTTTTCTGACTGTGTAAAGCAGGCAAACTCGCGGCTCGCGGGCCGCTTCTGGCCACGCCCCCTACTTCCGGTCGAGAATTGGCGTTAGAAATATGGTACAAATAGGCCCTTTAAGTTACTTTTTTGACATTCTGCTCAACTCTCTTAACTGGAGGAGAAAGTGGAATGTCAAAAAAGTAACTTAAAGGGCCTATTTGTACCATATTTCTAACGCCAATCCTTGGCCGGAAGTAGGGGGCGTGGCCGGAAGTGGCCCGCGAGTTTGACATGCCTGGTGTAAAGTTTGGTGGTACACCTTTGAAATGAATTAGAGTAAAGACTGAGATCATCTGACCTCACAAATGTGTGAGAAGACATACTTTTTGCAATAAAGTGCATGTTTTTTTTAATGACATGTTTAGTATATTATATATTTGTGTAGCTGAGCTATGTGACAGCTGAGGAAGTCTGAGAAACAAGGTTCAAAGATCATAAACTGGTCGTCCTTTCACAAAAATAGTTTATTAAGGTCAGAAAAATGATGGTGAAGGTAAACTAATGTTCACTGCTAGCAGGTAATGAGCGGTGAACAGCACAGACAGGCAACGCAGCTACCACTAGCTTATCCCTCACAGCCTCTTCTCCAAAAGATGGACAGAGCTGGTGAAGCTGTGGACAGACTGGAAGAACTGCTTCTCTTTGCTTCCAAAACCCCCCCAGTCATTATTTGTCTGTGTACAAGAGGTCGTTGATCAGGAAAACACACATGATGATTCGAAGGTTTTGAATCAATGACAGTGAGAATGACACACAACCGTCCTCACTAGATAGTTGGAATGGTTAATAATTAATCGTTTCATTATTTTCACTACACAAGAGGGCAGTTGTTCGTAAAATGGCTTTCTGTCATCTTTAACAATTGAACAACCAACCAGTGTTGCAGTCGTGCTTGAATCCTTTTACATTTTCTGATGCAAGCTGTCTTTTGTCCCTGTGTCTATTCTAGCTGGCAGGTTTTCTCTAGCATGAATCCATCAGAGGTCCAACAATTCAATGGAGAGAACTGCGTTTGCTTGGAGCTGGGGTGAGCCCCGAAAGTAAAGTAATGAGCAATTTTACAGGTTACTTTTTTTTTTGCTGACTAACTACTTTTCAATGTTACTATGCGGTGAGTAACGTAAACAAGATAGTTTATAGATCACCGCCCTTACAGCGCTCTCGTGCTTCAGCACATCCCTCAACGAGAGCGTTTTGGGGGACAGCTCCGCGCTTTAACGAGCAGAAGTGCGGCATGAAAGAGACGTGACAAGTCAAAACGCATCTGCCTCACAATCAAAAGGCAGACGGCTTTCCCGGCTGAAAAGATTATATTAAATCATACTCGGTACTTGACAGCTTGCCCTTTGTGTGTTCTCTCAGAGACCCTCAGCCACTGCACACAGCTTTACAAGATGTTATGACCTCTTAAACAGTGGCACTTTAAAGTATTCCTGTCCTGTTCAGTGGTCCACAGAGGCCAAGTTGTTGCCAGGGATTATCAAAGTTAACAGGATTTTAATGGGTCCAGGGAGACCGGTAAAGACCCTACCAGGGCCAGGTAGTGCTGCTCTCCTGCTACCCCTCTCGCTCTCCCTAATGCAGTCAGCCTGCACATCCAAGAACCGGCTAAATAATAAACAGATGGCCAATACCAAATATAGCCAGTTCCAGTTCAAACTACAAAGGGACCCCAAAATGAAATGATAGGGTATTAAAGGGCACATACAATTTGCAGGTCAGAATGTAATGGCGACCCTTCACTGTGCAAATTGAAAATTAACCTCTGGTGTTACTGAATGAGTCGCAGCTGAAGGTGCGTGTGCAGCGCAGGCTTTCAGTCTGCAGCAGAAAGAGCTGTCAGGAGCAGGTAGTGATGAAGCCTCGTCGTATTTATGACTCCGTAGTGTTTCCTTTCCTCTCCTCGAGGCCTGCTGCAAGAAAACGGGGCCCCGAGCGTGTCCTGCTCTCACATTCTACCTCCGTCGTGTTTTAAAGGGTTTGCCACATGGCCCGCTGACCATAAAAGCTTCCCTGTCTAACGTTAATATGCAAGGTCACTTCCTGATGATTCCGCTTGCAAAACAAAATGCCATTCATTTTTTATCGAATTATGAAATCCAAAAACAAATGAGTGTTTTTTTCCTGGATTAATGCATTTATACAAATAGACTGGCCTCTTTTCACTGTTCCTGGGGCAATAATCCATGCTTTAAACCCCCTCCGCAAGAACAGGCTTATGATGCTAACCTTGTCATATTCAGCAGCTGTCAGCGAAATGGCCACTGTACCGGGCCAAGCTGGTAAAGTGGCCTATTCATTATCCTAATCTCATTAGTTAAGATCTGTTAAGTAGAGACTGGTTTTAATGCATGCTTTTCCCTTTTAATTATTGACCATAAATACATTGGAGTGCATTAGGGTCCCAGGGTGAAGAGCAGAGCGGCTCCTAATAGATTAGGAGACAAGCACATTATCTAAATGTACATATCCAACTAATCATGCGTCAGCCATTGCCATGTGAACATTGTGACATCAATTGCAGTTTGACATTTGACCCCAGCTGTGACCTCACTGAGGTCCAGTCCCGTAAAGATTTAGTGCCGTTCAAAAACCAGAAGGAGAAGTGACGTCAGGATCACAGCGAGGCCCGAGAACACGGCCCCCCACTTTACTCCCCATGATGATTAAGGCTGCAGTCTGAGTTCTGAATGCTAACAGATTATTTCTAAATTGTTTCACGGTTAATCATGTTACAGATTAAGTCACTTGGTGATTAGGTTTGAATGCATGAATAAGCGCTCCACTGTGCCGCATGTCAGAACGCATGCCGCCGAGCTGACGCTGAGGAGACGCAGGAGAGCGAAGGAGAGCGAAGGAGGGGAGAAGTTGGAGGTCTACCTCTGGCCACTTCAGCTTTCTCCGATTTTTCTCTCTCACTCTGCCAAGCACACGCACTCATTCTCTCAGTGATGAGGGAGAGGGCCGCGGTCGCCGTACAGAGGGGCTCTTGTACGGTTGTGAGAGGCTATTGTGCGAAACAAGAGCGAGGGTACGCTGCTCAGAAGTATCATCCCAGCTGAGGACCATCATTCCCTTGTCTGTGTGTATGCGTTTCTTAAACACACCGAGATGCATTCACTTACTTTTGGTCTCAGATCAACTGCAGGTCAAGATAAACAACATACGTCCTGATTATGATATATTATATTATAGTTTTAATTAAATGAGGAAAAAGGGATTTTACATAATAGCTTCAAATCTAGACATGCAAAATTAAACATAATCCAAAATGTCATTAAATCAGCTTTTACTGTAATTGTGTAAATATTACAGTTGTGCTAAAGTCAAAGCACATGCTCATGGTGAGAGAATATGAAGAGGCAGCAGCTTAAAAACACAATAACCTCACTTCAGTCTCAACTCAATCTATCAATATAAAACCAATATAAATAAAACCTATTAAATCCAGAATAAAAACTGAATCTAGTTATAGCAGGTTAACTCAGTGATAATATTTAGCTGACTTGCTGTCAAACTTTACAATAGAAAGATGATCGCTCAGTATCCCAGCTGATGAAGGGAGTGGCTTCTTCTCTGACATGTAACCTACAGTAGTCTCACCATCTCTGTATCTATTATTGCAACAGAGCAGCTGCTGAATTCCCCAGTACAATCATCCCCTCACGCCAAACCCAGACAGAGACACTCAGAAAAAGGACTATTGTTGTTCCCAGTGAATATCTGTAACAGCATACAATGTGTTTGTGTGTAAAATAGCAGCTTCAGTGTTTCTTAGCCTTAATAACTGGCTACAGCAAAGTCAGCAGTGGGGTAGAGGACATGTGTAATGTAACGCACAGCCTCAGCTTTTTTACCTGTGTTCTGTTTGCAACAACACTGTATTTTTATCATATTTAAGAGAGTTAAACGCACTCTGAAAACGTTGAAAAGCATCACGTGAGTCTGTGATACTTTCCCATGAAGCAAACAACACTGTCAAGCCCCCTGCAGCCCCCACCCCCGGCACTTCCAGTAAGCGTGCATTTAATAAGCCGCTAAACGGATTATGAGTTTTTAGCATCACTGTACATTGAGATCTCAGGTTGAAATTACACAGTGTGCAGAAGTGCAGTAATTATTGTTTTCTTTGCTGATGCTAAATACAGGTGATGCACTCGCAGTGGTTCCCTTTGATCCATTTAATTACTGTATGTATGACAACATGTCCATATGTGTGCATATGACTCTCTCCATCATTATCAGGCTGCTCTGTACATTACAGTCTAATTCAACTGAGGCAATTATTGCTGGGCTAACATGTATGGATGGCTGTCTGAGAGCAGCAGGTCATAACAGTCATATTATATTGGCCATATTAGCGAATCAATACAAGCCCCGGGGCAGGTTGATTTAATTACACTATTATACATTAGGTTGATTAGACTACTTTCCCTGGAGTAAGTACAGACTATGTGTCATAATTATGACAATGGCAGAAATGATGAACAGGTCAAAGTAATATCCCTTTGTGGTTTGTCATTGTTAATCATTGTGGTAAATTATTGTGTGTTGATGCATGCTGTGCCCGCGGTGCTGATTTTATTGGGTTTTGACAAACTGTAAAGAGAGAGTGAAAAATGGCAGTGGATTAGTATCCGAGCGGCCTCACAGAAAAACACATTTAACCACCTTTAACTTCATATTTGTTCTTTTCCTATTATTGAAAAAATGAATAGACAGTCTATTACATGTGACTGTATTTAAAGGCGGGCATTAATGACACCCTGCGGGCTCACATATTCATATCTACACAAAGCATGCCGGGAAAAAAATTGCCCTATGTTGTGTTCAAAGCCATAATGAACCACCCAAATCAAAGCAAACCTGACATTTAGTCATTTCCTTAAGATAAGTAAATAAATAAATGAATAAGGTTGATGTTTGTGTTTTACTTGATTTAAATTAAGGATTACACCCCAAACCTGGCACCTATCACCATGCAAAATAATTAATTTGGAAATGTTATTTAGACATAATTTACATATAAATGTGTTTTCTATTAAAATAAAGAAATAATACAAATACACCACAGTGATAAATGATACCCTCAAGACTACAATTTACAATTAAAATGTTAAACGCGCTGATTATATTCAAGAATAATTTCTTCTTGACCGTCCTTCCTTCACTGTTAGGGCCTCGGATGAAATTTCACAGTTTCACTCATGTGGTTCTTTACTTTTCATCATATACAACTGCATGGGAAGAACTGTGGCTGCCCGGTAGCTGATATTATAATGCTGTATTAATCCCACATGTTTCTACAGTTCTCATATTTGCTTATAAACCATATGATTGTCTTGGGATGATCCGGCTCTGTTGCAACTGCATAAGAATTTGTATAGTAGGGCGTTTTTTTTATACTGCGATAAATCTGAGTATTTATTCCACAAAATTAGAATCAGATCATGAACGACAGTGTGGAAAAATGTAGATTAGAACTGAAATCTACACAGTTTCTTTTTAATGCACCTAAAAACTGTGCAGGTTTCTGTTGTTTGTCTTCTCTGCAACCTAAATGTTTAATGCAGCAGTTAAAAAACATAAAAGCTTAATTATAGATTTTTAAGCTGAGGCCCTTGTAACATATACCATAGTCTGACTGACTTATTTGGATCCCTGCCATTAACATCTCCTGCGAGGCAGATGTGTCACGCCATTTCCACATGATGGCAGCAGAGCAGCAGCCATGTGTGGATTTGCATGCATTCGCATACATTCTGTGTGTGTCCCCGTGTGTGTGTGTGCGCTCCGATGTGCTCGCACATGTGTATGCCATCACATGTTTGACGGGGCTGATCTGACCCATGCTAATGAATGCTGCCGACGTGTCTGACACAGTCTGACACCGGGACAAGAAAAAGACCCTCTTCTCTTCAACGCCTCCGTTTCTGGGCCTTTAAATAGCCCCGCACAGCCTGCTGCATGTTTATTAGTCATGTATCAGACCAGTGGCTGATGGACACGGATGCTCATTATCAGTTAGTGTTGCTTCACAAGAGACCAATCTGGTGCCCTGTGAGGGTCGTCACTCAGGAGCAAACAGACCTGACAGCGGTAGAAGTTGAATTTGAATAGAAACACAATATTTAGCTGATGGAGAGGCAGCTTGCACTGACACAAAATGCTAATGGTGACATTAGTTCAGCATGTACATTCAGGATGAGAGGTAGCGTGTGCTAACAATAACAATGCAATGCAATCCTATGAGTTTTAATAGTTTCTCAGGTGGTTAGGTCACCTTATGTCTGCATAAGCATCACACATCTTTTTCTCTCTTTAGTGAGTTATGTGATATTTTGGCAGATGTGCCATGTGACATACACAAGCCTCAAAGGCAAACCTGCTCCTCCTCTCCCTTTCCACGCATGACATCACCATGTCTGTTTTTAATTAAAACCTGTAAATGGCAGCACAGGAAATATGAGCAAAATATTTGAATTTCAATCACTATCGAATTCCCCTTATTTCACACACGCTGCGTCTGCGGAATGTGCCACACTGCCGCGCTGATCCAACGGGATCCGTCCCTGAGAACAACACAAAGAAGAGGACTGGAGAGTTCTCGCAGCCAGGAGCTGCAGTTCACCGCGTCGGAGGAGGCAGGTGCTTTTTATCTGAGAGAATTCAGTAATCTTGACATTTTAACCTCATTCACCCGGAGAGCGTCTGCAGCCCATAATAAACAGATTTGAAATGAGAAGTGATTAACCAAGGAGGAATGTTTTCGTTGGTCGGGAAATGCTCTGTAAATGCTAATTCAGACTAAATTCACTTGTTAATTTTAAAGTGACAGATAGGAGGAGGAGTGCTTTCTCCACCAGATGGCGCAAGACACTGTGCCCCTTTTTCAGGTCTCTTTATGCAACATGAATTCCCATGACTAATAAAGTCACTTGGGTTATGGTTCATGGTAAACCTTTAACAAGAGCACATACACACACATCACAATGCTCAAATACTCCTTTGGTGAAATTCACAAGTTTGCAAATCCTCTTTCGATGAATATTTTTAATTCCTGCAGTCACTTAAAGGAATAAGGAATGGAAAAATGTTTTATCATGTTTTTTTTCTGTAGTTTTTGTCTTTTATTTTAAACCAAGTGTGTAGCAGTGTGTAGTAAAATAATGCTGCAATATATCAACAACTCAGCAGATGGCAGCAACAACACACAAACCAGTGCCATCATATGTGTATGTATACATAAAAAGTGCTCTGCAGACAACTCAGTAACTGAAATATATTCTTATCCAAATATCACTGCCTTGCGCACAAAAAATATTTTAAGTTGGCCTCATTCTTATTATTAATATGCCATGAACTGCAACTTAAGATTCCAATTGTCCATGAAAAGAACATTCAGCGTTTAAGCTGCACAGTTTTATCTGAACTGTGGCTGATTATAGTGGTGACATGCATCACCCTGCAGGTAGCATACTGTAGCATACGCTGCTCTCACGTTTTGGAAGATTCATACCAAATCGAGACAATTAACCACCACGTATATTGGGCATATACTGCCACAGAGAACTTCCTATGTACTTTATTAATGTCTTTGTTTGTATAACTGTCTTTTACAGCAAATCAGGTGATCTGGAAGACATGTTAGTTAGAGTCTGTACTTTGCACCTTTATGTTGTTATTGAGGTTTAAAATTTCCACGTATCAATTAAAATATCTATTTTAAAGTACTGTATACAGTATACAGTCCATGTCTATAATTAACAGCCAGTCTTCAAAATCTTTTTACCTACTGTGTGTTCATAAGAGCTGTTGTGTCCACTAAATTATTTCTCGCATGCCCCACTCTGTTCAATCAGCTGAACCGTGAAATATGAGTGAAGTGATTCTTTGGGACGAAAACACAAGTGAGTTGTGACCATCGCCGCGGTAAAATCAACCAGCTGCTTTAACTTTGGGTGCTATAACTGTGATTTGTGAACAGAAAATTTGAAACATTCACGCAAATAAAAATAATGTGGTTCGGTTTGACAAGATTTTCCCTGCTGATTGGAAATGTGGGAGACTTCAGAAGTTCAGCAGACATCAACATCCACTACACTTTGATTTAATCACTTACTTTTTCCGTAATTGTGCGTGTGCTGTTTTCTAGATTAGATTCAAGTCAGAATTTGTGCCATCGGAAAGAAGAAATGATTTTCTGTAGGCTTCATTTTGAAAGTGCTGAGCCCTCAGTTTTTCTTTCTTCAAACTGATACAGAGCTTCCCCGAACTCGTGCACTACCTGTCTCAAATCAGTTCAAACTAACGCACAAGCTACGTGTGTGTAGTGATGGATCTTTGTAGACACTGAAGCTCAGATTCTGTAGTTGGAATGAAATTTTAATAGCTGCATCATGTAATGTGTACTCACATTATAAAGAGCTTTTCTAGTCTTATGACCACTCAGACCAATTTATGTAACCATACTGTAGGTACAACAACCTCTTTACTCCCCGAGTTTCCTAACCGTCTGCTGCCCTCTGCACCGAATGTGAAGCTAGGACGCAGATCTGGTTCATGGGGTGATGTGTAAATACTTTCAGGGCTCATTTTCCACCTTGAGGATCTCGGAGTTCTGTAAAGCCCACAAATGACACACATACACAGACAGTACTAATGTGTTCCGATGGGAGACCCATCTAAAGCCTGCCTGATTGAAAAAGTGGGAAACCTCATTTGTCTGGAGGTCTCCTCACTCATGGCCTGGCATGGATTTCTGGGAAGTGCGGAATCCGAGGCTCTGAGTCACTCGAGATGGTGGGTCAAGGCGGTTTCAGACTATTGGAAGAGAATTATGTCAGAGGGGCCAAAACGGAATGTGTTCTCTCAGACGGGCTACCAGGGATTCCCTCTGACAGGACCTGAGCTTTATTTTCTTATGGAGCAGAAGGGGGGGGGGTGCTGGTGATGATGTGTGAAATTATATTGTCCAGATGTATTTACACTTGCAGCCACAATTGCAAAAGAAGAGAGAGCCATTATATTTGGCAGCAAACTTTCCTTGACGTGTGTGCACAGGTGCGAGTGTGTCTGTGTGTGTGTGTGTGTGTGTGTGTGTAGCTTACATCGGTCCATATGCTTGTGCACATTTGCTTGTGCACTTCCCAGCACGATTGTGT
>VOQJ01011937.1:72326-84965 GCA_015052665.1 Apistogramma diplotaenia | reverse complement strand
AGGGGGGGAAAAAAGGGGGGGAAAAAAAAGTGTTCCCGAGTTTTTTTTAAAAGAGGAAAACGGGGGGGGGGGGGGGGGGGGATCAAGGACGGACGGGAAAGTAGCTTCGGAGCTGCCGTGTAATATGAAAGCCGGGCTGTCGGATGTGAAGTAATGAAAAAGATAAAACATTGCGCTCTTACCTTCGTGCACTCATCAAACTCGCTGAGGACCTCAGAGTCGTCATCCAGACTGTCGCCCGAGCTCTCCAGGAACAGTCCCACCCCATCGTCCAGGATTTCCTCTGACAAACACAACGAGCACGCGTCACTAAAGCTGCTTCCCCTCTTTAAATTACACTCATGCATTTGCTTGCCTTGGCATTTTATTAAGACTTAAGAACTTCTTGAACTAATCTACTAAGCACACAGCTCAGAGCGTCCGTTTTCCTATTTGAAATCCTGGAAATTCATTGTGTTTGCTTTAATGAAGCTGATGTCGCTGATGGTCGGAAACACAGGTCTCTTAGAATAGAAGCTGGAGATTTTCCTTCTTCCGGTTCATTTGTTCTATAAACATTCCGAGTGAGTTTGTAAACAAAGCAAACTGTGAGCATCTGATGCTCCGATAACATCTGCTAATTGGACCCATAAACATGTGGAGATGGAAGCCTCGGGTGAGCTCTGAATTAGTAATACACTGCTGTGCAAAAGTCTTGAGCCACCCACCATTCACTATGCCGACACCTCCACATGCACATGTGACATGCATGTGATGCCGGCCACCCTTTGCAGCTATAATAGCTTCAGCTCTTTTTCTACAGTACTGCACAATGTTTTTGTTTTTGTAACCTTGACTTTGTGAGAAAATGTCGGTGTAGAGGTCCTCCTCTGCGTCCGAGCGGCGCGGCGGCAGGTAGCAGAGCTGACGGCGGTCCACAGCAGGCAGCGTGTTGACCGTCAGCGCCAGCGACGCCTGAGAGAAGGCGGCCTTCATGTCTGAGAAATTCAGACTGTGAGAGTCTTTTCCATTTAACTGAAGTATTTCATCGCCTGCGTTGAGACCTGCAAGAGGATGCACGGATCAGCTTTCATCGTCGATAATCATCATCTCATTCTCACACTAACCCTTAAAACATCTCAAATATTAGTTCCAGTTTTTCTCTTTGCATTTCAGCCCCACAAGCACGACCCACTTCTCCACTCTTTGTGAAATATTAGCCAGAAACATCCTGACGCACGCTGTGCAGCAGCCTCAATAACTGTTCTGCTGCACAGCATCCATCAGTGCTCCACGACCGACTCCAGCACGACACTCTGACATCACTCGACCCTTTGACTTCCTCGCAGGAGAGCCGATGCGAAGCAGTCGTGGTTAAGTGTCAGATTCAAGATAATTCTTCATAAAGGCCAGAGAGAGGCATGATTATAGTAATCAGCACCCTTTCCTACCTGTTCAATAAACACGTGCTAATGCGTTTCAACAGAGCGAGAGAAGAAAGGTCTGGTCATTAAAAAGTAGCTCATCGCTTCATGGATACAGAAAGTAATTAGGAAGAGAGTTCTTTAGGTAGGAATGCAGGATAATGAACCTTTAGCAAAGGCTAATCCGCCTGCCTTTACATCAGTGATGTAGAGCTGCTGCACTCCGTCCTCCTCCACCACTGAAATGGAGAAACCTGAAAACAAAGAAACGCAGAGGGAGACGGGAGGCATTTAGCAAACAGAGGGAGCAACAGGGATGGTTTAAAAAAAAAGGTCAAAGAAAATCAATTATTATGCTCAAGAAAACATCTTTAACACCGACTTCATCGCAGTATCCTAAATATAGACAGAAAATGACTCTTACCATAACCAATCATGCAGGATTCATCTCTGTCAAACTGGATTACTTTAGTTATTTTAGAGCAAAGCTCGATTTCTTTGTAAAGCTGCGAGGAACAAAGAAGAAGTCATTATACATCCTGAAACAACAGCCCACTTTATTCACAGCGTGGTGGGTGGCTTATTGACAGCATGCAAGGAGGGCATTCATTTTCTGTACTTTCAGACAAAGCAGCTGCAGCAGCTCTTTATAAAAAGGAGTCTCTATGCTGTGTCATGATTCCACCATTTAAGTACGAGAGAAGCTACAGATATTGTTTATAAACCTCCATAATTATTTTTGGAGCATGGTTCTCCCGGGCAGATGTGAAATCATCTGTAACAGGACTTTGCCTGTCGTGACTCCTCATACATTATAAAACAAGTCCTCACGCTTCTTTAACTCGATTTCTTGACCTCAATCGTTTTTGTGAACGTGTGAATGAGAAGGAGGGATTATATTCAGGACATCGGCGACGTACCAAGTCACATATATCCTCCTCGGGTTTGGGAATGTAGAATTGCACTTGATTTTCTATGAGGAATTTGAGCCGTAAGTAGTGTTTAGTGGGATCGAGCTGATGAGCCTGTGGGGTGAGCACAAGAAGACAGAGGGGATTTATGCAGATGTTTTTCATTTCTCAGGTTAAATGAAGTCTTGCAGGTGAAGATCATTTTGCTGTGCTCCGTCTTCACCTTGCAGATGGACTCGAGGATGCAGAGTGCAGACTCTCCCGGCTGGATGATTGTTAGCACAGGCTGGTCGTTTGGCAGACACACCCAGGAGGGCGTCAGGTGGTCAGGAACCCAGATGTCGCTCTCTGTGCTGGGTCGTGGAAGGCTTTTCACGGTTCCCTCCTCGCCTTTCTTTAAACAGAGACATCAAAAGCATTTAAGTCTGATTTAACCAAAACTGATAGTTCCAATAAGCCATCTTCACCAGTGCTTTAACATTTCCCTTCCTAATGCGAAAGAAAAATTAAAAGCTCTAATTAGCCCGAGTAGCTGCAGCAACTTGTAAACTCTCTGCTTTCTCAGAACACATTAAAGGGTAATTTTTGACTTTTGTTTGACCAACTTCTCACTGAAATATCAATGCAAACATTGAATTATTCACCCTTACTGTGTTTTCCTTAGCAGGAGCAGCATATATGCCGTCTACTGGCTTTTTAACGGGCTCGTCACCATCAGCAAAAACCTGCAGGAGCGCAAAGAAAGGTTAAAAAGTCGAGTAGGTTGGATGCTTGAGAAACGTGCAGAAGCAGTCTTCCTGTTGACTGCTCACACACCTGGCTGACAGTCGGGTGGGCTTTCGTCTTCTTCTTTGAGGTAGTGTCCAGACCCCAGAGGGACGAGAACCTGCTCTTGCGCTTGCTGCAGGAACGAGACATGGCCTGCGTTCGCCGCCTCACTCCGGTCTCCGTGCGAGCCGCCACCTGCGAAACCGCGGCAGAGACGCATCAGGTCGAAAACGGGCGAAATGAGACCGCGGTCGCTGTGATCTCACGCCATTTTACAGAAATGAGGAATAACTTCATAAGTGCAGCACATCAGCGTATTACGAGGGGCTTTTAAAATTTAATTAACAATATTTCACGTGAGAGGAAAGTTACAGTTCTGACCAAAGCAAAGGAACATTTCACTGAGTGGTTTATGGAAATGAACTTGTCTTAAGTGACTGAATAAATGAACATGGTAATCACACAGATGCACAAGTCAAATTTCCTGCATGAAAACTGGACTTCTTAACTATGGAGAAGTGAGTGAAAGGTGCTTCTACACGCAGAATCAGCGCTGTGCCTGCAGCATGCGCTAAAACCAACCTCGGCACTCATTCTATCATTTGTTCCGTCAACATTTCACAGGCCTTCCTGCTGAGTGTTCAGTGCTGATGCCGAGTAAATTCACGAGCAGTGAAAGCGTAGGAAAGCTCTTAGCAGCTGCCTTTTGTTAGACATCCTTAACTGCGATCTCGCAGCTCAAACACCCACCTGCTCTGTAGCACTGCGTTGGTGGTGGTGAGAGAAAAAGTGCCTGAATGATCTGTGAAACATCTCTAAAAAAAATCTGATGCTTCTTTTACTACTAGTGCTTTTAGATGTGAAGCACGCAACCTCTTTGCAGCAGCAGTGGGAGGCCAGAACTGAGCTAAAACCCTCGCAAACGGGTGACCCGTGTGAGACCCGAGCTCATAAATAGTTATGAACAAATAAAAAATGTGGGTTTGACACGATGCATTTTGGTTTTTGGAATCGACTGTCCTGCCGAGAGCAACACTGGATGTGCTCAGTGATGCCAAAGTGCATTCTGAGAACAGTGTTACTGAAGTGTGAAGTACGCCACTGTGTTTGCATCACCTGCATAAATGACAGCAGTTAACACACGTGATGAAGAGAAACAATATTTACCAGCGCATGGAAGGAAGACACTGAAAATATCCCCAGCCGGCCCATCGCCAGCTTGGTGGGCCGAGAGGCGAAAGCCAGGAGGCGTTTGGGGTTCGGCAGCTCTCCTCCCTGCAGGCTGGCCAGGTAGCATCGAAAGCGAAACAAATCCATGTGAAACTGCTCCAGGTTCTGCTCCCACAAGAAGATCTGCAGGTTGAGGAGGAGAACAGTGAAACCAGTTAATACATCATTAAGACGGAGCTGCTGCAGAAGCCCTGTTAGCACTCTTTCCAAAGTGTTGCCAACCTGCACTCTCTCTGTGCCTAATGGTGTGACGTTTATTGGGGCAGTAGAGCAGGACATTGTGATTATTCACTGGGCTGTCCCCTCCCAGTCACAGTCCCGCACTGGTGTGTGGAACAGGCGGCCAGCTCCGTGGCAGAGGGCTCTGTTTCACTGCCAAGTAGCCCAGAGACGAGGGAGAAACAATACTGCGCATTCCGCTGGCAGGTCGAGGCTGGGAGCGCTTCGGCTTTCCAAGGAGCAGACCTACATCCATTCAGCTCACAATCTGAGAGCTGACACTGCCAAACAGAGCAGCTCCGATCAGTCACTTCCCAAACGGACTAAACAAAAGCCGTCGCTCCCCTTTCTGTAAACACGCCGATTAAAGTCAGTGTGAACTTTAAATTAATTGAGAATGTCAGGCTGACCAGAAACAAAGTGCCTGCTATAATAAGAAAAATAAAAGCACTCAGGGGACTGGGAGATTTGTAGCACCAGCAGCCTCTAGCGGCCTCTCACACTGCTCATGTTTCATGTATTAAAACAGCCTAAAGATACTACATCTTTAACATTAAAGTTTTAAATCAAGCTAAAGATTACCCAAAGGGAGAAACTAGGATGCTGCCACTAAAACTGAGACTGACAGGAAATGGTTACAAGGGCCATTTTCAGTGATAACACCATGTGTTTAACTTGATTTGGAAACAATCTGTTATTATAGAAGGTGGATTTGGGAAAACTTTCCCCGCACACCTGCTCCACATGAGCTCGAGGAAGAAAGGAGACTTGACACCTACTTGATCCAGGATCGTCTTCCTCTTCTTGGTGTCGGTGACGGCTGACAGCTGCATGTCTCCCATCTTCTTCATCTTCTCGTCCATGTCGATCTTCTGCTCGAGCTTCTTGATCTCAGCGCGAAGCAGCCGGACCGTGTCGTCTCTGTGATGCAGGCGGGCGACGGCAGTGGCGCAGGCCGAGTGGATGGCTGTGATCCAGTTCTCCAGCTCCGTCTGGCTGCAGGTCTGCATGGACACAGACGGGGAAAGGTCAGAGGTTAAACAGCACACAAGCTCCTTTTTTTTCCTGCTTTGATTTGCTCCTCATTTATTAAAAGTCAGAATAAAAATAGCATTAAAAAAAAGAATGCAGTAGATACAGAACACGGTTTGGCAAAGTAAACAAAGGGTGACACACAATCATTTTCTTACCTGGAACAGAAAAGCATCTCCCAGGGAATTGCTGAGGCAGAACACAAAGTCCTTTTTGGGATGTTCCGGCACCGCCTGGACGATGCTGTTCTCCACCCAGATGGCGTGTTTGGGATTGCTGTTGTTGTCGATCCCTGAACGCCCATCAGTCTCGTAGAAAAACAGAGTGCAACCTGCAAACAGTGGAACTTTTTAAGGCCAGATTTCCTCAGGCAATTGAATTCTGCTCTCCAGTGGCCAACATGAAGAAGTGCAGCACGGCAGCTCACAGAAAGCACTGTGATGCATAGACTTCTTTTCCTTTTGCATGTCAGCATCTAAACTAAACAACATCAAACGTGTTGTGCTGAATCAACAGTATTAATGCTGACATAATGGAACAAAGTGTGATGCAGTAAAATGTAAATTTGATGATGTCGCCGCTGACACACCTTTGAGGGAAACCCAGTAACTCTTCCACTTGCGCCTCGTGGCCGACTCCACTTTCTTGCTCTTCTTGTGTACGAGGAAATTCTTGACGGCCAGTTTGCCGGCTTTGCGCACCATCCCCTGGACGACGCTGAGCAGGAGGTCCGACTGGTAGGCGGAGCTCATAGTACTCTGCTCATCACTTAGGGCAGACCCCGCCTCCTCCAAGCTCTCAGTCTGACAGGAGCTCATCTGCAGCTCCTGGCGGAAGTTTTCGTACACGCCCTGAACGCACTCGCCGGCTCCGCCACCGCCACTGCTGCTGCCGCTGTCGCTGCCAGCAAACATGCTCCTGTTGTGCACCGAAAACACCGAGAAGGAGGCCGACATGGTCTTATAGCGGCGAGACTGGTGGTCCGGCTCCACCGTCACCCCGTCGATGCCGCTGTCCTCGTATTCGCTGCCCTCCCCGGCCGTGACATCCTGAGTTGCGGAGGAGAAGAACAAAGTAGGTGAGGTGGCATCACAGCTTGTTCTTCATCACTAAGAAGGCAGCAGGTCATTAACAACCACTGCCCTCACTGACTGCACATTAAATAAGGGATAAACCATTTTTGAAAAGCAAACATGTTGCAAAAAGCAGCGACTACAGAAGCATAATGAGAGCCTGTGGGCTGCCAAACCCCGAGTTTCCGCTTAAAATTAATTGCTCGCAGCAAACGGTCTGCTGTTGTGAGAGCACAGCCTGCCCGCCCTGTGGCACCAGAGGCTCTGCCCTCTCCTACCCACATGGTCAAAGGCTCCTGGGAGATGAAGGGGGTTACACTGAGCTTGGTATCCATCTGCTCACGTGACCTAATCATGCGGTCCACAACTCCAGTCAGCAGAGTAGAGACGGGCCCACCAGTGCACGCTCTTCCACAGGCCTCCCCGCATTATCATAACAAAGACTGAGGTATTTCTAGCAGGGAGTGACTTTAAGCTGTGCTCGCCCCCCTCCCGTCAGCGCAATGTCCTCTCACAAGTAAAGCAACAGTTTCATCAGGAAACCACACACTGCTCGCTTCGCACAAGCTTTCTTTTTACACCCGCTTTCCTTTAACAGCTTATTGTGAGCTGAATGAAGCGGAACAAACTCACAGATTCATTGGAGGAGCGCCTGAAAGGAGCCGTCCTACTGCCACTGCTCTGCAAAACTTTTCATGCTGTGTCCAAAAAAAATGCCAAAAGATCCACGGCACGGTTTAAAAAGTTAACATCCTTGACGTATGTGCATCTAACAGACTGTAAACACACTCGTTAACATTCAGGCTTGTTGGGAAATAATTAAAGAGCTCACCTGTATAGTCTGTGCTCTCCTGCCCTGCATGCTGGCACACATTTCAACTTGGTGGCTCGTCAGGCCTTCGGACAGACAGTGGGAACGTCGACAGGGAAGCGTGTAGGCGCCATAGGTGTTCCCATCCTCCTCTGATGGAGATAGCATCTTATCATCCTCACCCTCCCTGATAGCCCTGTTGGTGTTGTGCCACTTTGCATAGCGGCCGTGGAGCTGCCTGGAGGCAGGACTCATCTGGTTATACAGCTCGTCCAGGGAGTTCGCCCTGTCGGTGGAGTCCGTCGGGCTGGATTGCAGGTGGCCCTCGCAGCCGGTGAAATCCCTCTCGTTGGTCAAGTCTATAATCTCCTCCGTGCTGGTCAAGTGATCTTGACTGACATCGGACAGGGAAAACTCCAGGCTGTCATCTCGCCACATGTCTGCAGACTTGGACCTCTTCTTGAAGCCAACGATCTCCTTGGAGCAGTCCGGGCTTTTCTGGAGGTATTTCACTTCAGCCGTGTACATGTCTTCATCCCGCGCCTCCTCCGCCATGGGACCCGGCAGGGTTATGTGCATTGAGGGATTGCCCAGGTCGTTGTAAAAGGATACTGGACGCAGGTTCATGGCCACTCGGTCCACCCAAATGGGGCTTCCAAAGTCTGGGAGGATATTTGTCTCATTGAAGGGTTCCAGGCCATTGTCAGCCAGCGACTGCGGGATGCTGGGTGTGCTGCTTGAACGCGTGCTTGTCTCAGAGTTCCTGTGCTCTATTTTCCCTGATGAAGCGTGGCGGGAGCGTCTGGACTGCTTGTTGGAGATGCGAAGAGACCGAGACATGTGCTTACGTGACAAATAGCCACGTCCGTAGAGGGCTTGGTCGCCATTCTGGCTCTCAGCATTTCCCATGATTCAGAGGCTAAATGGACAGAGACACAGAGATTAATAAACCCCGAAAGAGGAATAAACAGGAAACAAACGATTGTATCTGAATGATATTTTACCTGCAGGGCTGCAATGACCTTTCTGGCATTTTGTCACTGGATCTTAAGACAGTTTGTTCCTTTAATCCACAAAGCTCTGAAAAACAGATGTCGACATGAAAAAAATCAGTGCAAAATTTGTGTGCCTTAGTCAAATATTGAGTTCTGTTTGAAGAAATCTGTTTCTACAGATGGACACTGAAGATGACATGTTTGCAGATTAGGCGTTCCCTTCAAACTAAAAAAATGAGAAAAGAAGCCGTTTAACTCGTCTCTTTCAGTAGAAACTATCCTGGACGGGAAAAAAAATACAATTTTTGCTAAAGTCATTTAATTAAACACTGTGCCTACACTGAGAGGATGTGATCCACTCAGCCCCTTTCAGCATGCACATGGATTCTGTGAAGTGGAGGGTACATAATGACGGTACGAGCACTGTGACAGCCTGAGCGAATATGAGTTATTCAAAGCTGGAATGAACCATCCATGCAGACGTGTAGTTGTCTGCTCCTGGGCACTATGTCCTGCATCAGCGAGGGCTGGTAGCAGGGGGCTGCAGAAGCTTCGACTGTGATGCACATTTGGACTCCATCTACCTGCCTTTAGGCCGGGCAGGCTAAAGAGCCCTGCTCCACATTTGGGACCACCAACAGATGGGACAGAAGATTAGTTAACTCAGCTGTGGCTGCTGCTCCTCCTCATGGGTGCTTCTCCACCTTTTAGGACAAAGGGGTGGGGGGGGGGGGTTGCTGTGTTTGTGTGTGTGAAGCTGATGCACATAAATGAGGGCCCAACCCTCTGCTGTTGCTGCATGCCCTCGGGGTTACTGTGATAAGGGGCCTTACATAAACGGAAGTTGACCCCATTTTTATACGTTGTTGTTTCTTTCCCTCCTGATTCTGTCCACTCATCAACCCTCACTGGTGCAGCACTGTTTGAAGTCAACACAACTGCATTTATTTTTTATATAACCCTGCAGTCTGTTGGCGGCTTCGCTTCATCCTGTTTGGTACACAACAGAAGAGAAAGGAAACAGGAGGGACACAACTATGAAAAACACCAAACTACAGCAATGCATCATTATTTAATGGCTCTACAATAATGTGTTGCTGTGTAGGTAACATGAAATGAATTACATGTATATGAAACATTTAAGTTGTCCAAAATTATTAAGAGTGTATGGTTCAAAAATTTAAATGCAGGATTATTAAATTTAATTACACTGGAGCTCCCAGAACGCCTCAATTCCCCAACACAATGTTCTCTGAAGCTGCAACGCTGCTGCCGCACACGATCCGTCATCAGCTCTTTATTAATACATGAGCAAGAAATGCCACGGCTGGAGAAGATATGTTAGAGCGCTAAAAATGCCGCCACATACGCCCGATGGGTTCTTCTAGAAACACAGGCTCTCACACATCACGGGTTAATTCCCCTATAAGACCACCATTTGGGGGGATATAAGGCCCTTCCACACAGAAAACACTCATTAAATAAAGTTATAAATCGACTTGCACGCCATCGAGTGAAATTAGTATTTGATCCCCCAGCAAGACGCGACTTGGTGGAGAAACCTTTGTTGGTCACCAATTTTATGCACATGTGCACAGCAAGATCTCAGTCCACTACAGCGAGTTAGCAGTGGTGCTCCAGGTGACTGTGGTCTCACCTGACTTCAGGTCATTAGCACAAATATCAGGCTCTTTCATCCTGACGCTGCGGCTCTCAATATCTGCGTCACTCGCGGAAGCCGGAAGTATTTGCCTTTTCGTGTGTGTATTTGCCGCTCTCAGTGTTTTCTGTTGCGTGAAAACTGGGTCCAACTGGCTCTTTGAGGGTCAAAGGTTGCCGACCCCTCTATAGAAAACAAGTTTAGACTCACCATCAGCTGTTTACGATCTGATCACCACCAACAGAAGCGGCTCAGGGCCGCCAGAAAACGCTTGAAGTCACATGGTCCAATCTTGCACTTCTGATTGGTTCATGGGACACGGAGGCATTTACGGGCAATGGGAAATTACTGTTGGAAGCGTTCGGTAATTCAGAGTAGTCAGAGACGGGTATTTAAGACGATTGCTTAGTATGTACCAGTGGCAGTAGTATTCGGGGGGGCCGGATGGAAAGCTCTGTCGGGCTGGATGTGGTCCGCGGGCCGCCAGTTGACAGAAAAGCCTGGTCAGTGCTCTTTGCACGGCTCATTTAGCGAGTCACAAATATGCAACAATGGCAGCACTTATTACAAGTTTCACAACAGTTGTTGTGCCAAAAAGTGATCGTCTGCCAAAAAGTGATCGTCTGCCAAAAAACGATTTCCGATATTTGCCAAAAAACGATTGCCTATAATTAAAAGGCTCTAAATAACTTGACTCATAATCTGTGAAACATAAGTCAAACATATCTCTCATGAACGATATCAAGTCATTTTGAGCGAGAAACATCATTTATATTACAAGATAGAAGCTGCAATCAGTTTTTTGCAAAATAACGTTTGTATTTTCGTTTATCAAAGTAAAAACTGTCGTTGACATTGAAATTGTCTTTTTAAACAGAAATCTCGCTCAGAGGGCTGCAGAAATTGCAAAAAATATATATAACATCCCAGTTTTATAAAGATATTTTAAGTGGCCAAAACTGCTGGAGCATAAATGTCATCCACTGATGCCAGATTCAGATTTTACAACCCTGTTGTTGACATTCAAAACTCTTCTCTGCAGTCTTCCTTGTTTTTGCATTGAATGACCTGTTGGGTGGAATTGTGTCATCCCTAAAATATGTGGCAGGTAGATTTAAGTTCCTTTTGTTATTAAAGAGCACTTTGAAGTCCGTGTAGAAATTCTTGGGCCTGCTGGAACAGGTACGAGGGGAAATTGTCTTAACCCCCACCTCCTCCTTTAGGTCCTCAAGGAAAGAAATTCAAGCTGCTTGCATCATTTCCAAAAGTGATGCAAATTCTCACCCCGCTGCCAGAATATAACTTAAGGTCTTTGAAAACAAGGTAAAAGCTACTTACAGCTGGAAACACCTGGTCAGACATCCCTGTGCACGAGCACAAAGCTGTTTTCACACGTGAACTTTGAAGATGGCAGCAGAGTCAGGTTCAGGATATTTTCCTTTCTCACATGAAGAAAAATAACTCCCGCCGCTCTCGCTCTCACCGCTGCAAATATTCCATTTGGTTCTGCAGGAGCGCTGGAGGCAGAGCCAACCACTCTGTGAACTCACGAGACCATTATCTGCACTGTTCTCACATCCCCACTGACTGTGTACGAGGAAGTTGTGTTCTCACGCACGCTTGCATCAGGTTCTGTGTGGAAAAACCCAGCAGCTGCAGTGCGTTTGAACAAGGCTCACGTAAAAAACACTTTCTTGCTTTTTGACCAAAGTGGTTCGGTGGTGAAAGGAAAGAACAAGCCGAGCCACCTGGTAACAAGCTCCAACACAAAACGCTGTAACCCGAACACGCCGGCCTCCAGAGAGAATAACTCAGGTAGCTTTATGCAGCAGCAGGAGGGAGTTAAACCACTGAAAGACTGCACTCAGGACAGCTCACATTTCCCCACCGATACAGTCATATGCTTCTGAACTCTTGTTCTCATGACTCACTTTCTGCTCTCGAGTGTATTCAAGATTGTATAAGGCTGGGGGGGGGTGTTATTATAAAAACCTGCATCCTTCAAAAAGGTTTCTATGCCAGGAAAATGATACATGCATATTAAAAGTAATTTAACAGCTTAAATTAAAACAATATAACGCGGTCATATATTCACAGAGTCGTTTCCAGCTTGCATGTGTAACCCAGAAACATTAAATGGCAAACAAACTGAACAAGGAGGCTTTCAGTGATATGGAAAGCAGCTCAACTTTGTCTGCGATGGAGCCGAATGCATCACGGAAAAAACACACACAACAAGCCGGGCAGGATTTGGCTCAAACACTGTGCAACTTTATTCAAAATCTACCTGGAACGTAAACAAGCTGCACTGACACAGCAGCAGGTGAAGGAACATTTCAGCAGAAACAAAAATCATCACGGGCCAAACCGAGCAGCCATTTTCATTCGCTGCTGATCTGATTATGTGTTTCAGAGTACGGTTGGGGCACGAGTGTGTGTGTGAGTGTGTGAGACCTGTCTGACCCTGTCTCGAGAGGCTCAGGTGGCTGTGTGTTACCGAGCATTTTTAAAGGAGAGCAGCCTTTACAAGGATGCTG
>VOQJ01011937.1:55313-66018 GCA_015052665.1 Apistogramma diplotaenia | reverse complement strand
GGGGTTTAAGTTTTTTTCTTTTTTTTTTGGGGGCCCCCCCCATTGTTCCCCCCCCCCCCCCCTCGCCCGCCCTCCTCTGTGATCCATTGTATTGAAGTGAAGCGTAATGTACAACTGATATCTAAAGAGGGAAAAGAAATGCAACTGTTACGCAAGACATGAAAGCAGCAACCCCAGCCTGGGTAGAGATCATTAGTGGAGGATCCAGTGGTCTCCAGCAGAGAGTTGCCTCTCAAGAGTCGACTTCAAAGACGCTGGTATGGAGAGAGAAATAATTTAGAGTGCAGCGCAAAAAAGCTGGAATTGATTGGTTGGGACTGAACCTATAAAGTATAGGTAGTTCCCCAATATTAGTTATTAAAAGAGGGTGGTAGCGTGGTCTGCACTTAACCAAGCTATGACCATAGCTGTGCCAATACAATTCTGAATGTGAGCAAAAGAATAACCGGCTTGATAATAAAGTGGCTGAAGCAAGCAAATTATCATAAATGTATAAAGCAGTTTAAATGTTAGTAAGTATTAAAATCTGTCTTCCTCTTAATTACAATCATTTAATACCCAGATGACTGTAAAACACCAGGTGGACCTCTGCAAGCTTTCACCTTTCCACCACATTTTAGCTCACACTGACCTTGGTGAGAGGCCGTATTTTGACTCGCACATCACCAAATAAATTCCTTTAAATATCCTTGATAACCAATTGTTTCTGCTGAAAACGCATTCTATGCAGATTAAATCCAGAACAAGCAAAAAGGGCTCTGAAAAGCTGTTCTTTGTGACCGAGGGTGTGCTGAAGTAAAGCGAACTCCCATCACCCCAAAGTGACTCATAGCCTCAGCAGTTTGGTGCACTTAGTATCCATTATTCATCCTGAACTACAAGACTGTATGAGCCACGTGAAGCTGATGATCATCAGCATGTGCGTTTCTGACAGCTGGTCACACAGCTCACAAATAGAAGGAATGAGGCTTTTGTGCGATGTTCAAATACTCAGTTAGCGCTGCTTTCCAAACCTAAAAGTCACTGTGGGAAACACACTAAAAGTGCTGCTGAATAATGTTCGTTAGTCTGCATGCACACAATAATACACCACTAACAAGGTAACTGTACTCAGGTCAGTAATGTAATAATTGATGAGAAGCCCATGTTTTCATCGTGCTCAGAGGTCAAGCTTAGAGTCAAACAACATGCCTCTGCAGCACTTTCTGCTGTAAGCCGAAACACGGGGAGTTAAAGGACTTTGGTCATCTCGCTTTCTTAGCAGAACAAGTTTCTCACAGTGCACCGAGTGTATCTCAGCCACACTGATGTGCGGCGCCGCTGGAGGCGTCGTCCTCTGGAAAGCATCTGGGAGGAAAATCTTGGCAAGCTGTTTACATGCTTCTCCAGATAACGCTAACTGTCAGCATGTTAGGAATTCAGCATATAAGAATATGTTGCAACTTCCAGCCTTCTGCAATCTGTCTCAAATTAGGAAAATATGAAAGGCCTTTGAAAATGCACACGATATGCAGACGCAAGGTTCAAAGGTCGTTCAGCAGCAAACATGGACGACGTAGCTGAGTGCAGCAAACAGTGAGATGCATTTTTACTGTCCAAAGATGGCAGAAGGAAAAAGATGAGGCAGCATATCAATGATCTTCTCTAACGGAGACCGATGTGCTGCCAGGAGGAATACGGGAATGCCGAGCTCCCGTCTGAAACCCGCTATTACATGGATGTAAACAGAACAGGATTGGAAAGCATGGCTGTCCTTCATCAATCTACTTTAAACTCTTGTGCTAAACATATTGCAACCATCTGAAAAAAATGAAGAAAAGAAAGATAACTTCATTCATGCATATGGATGCAATATGAAGTGTGTATTGGCCTGCTGTCCGTGCAGTATTACAGCACACAATTCCTACAAGATGAATCTGGCAACCAGCCTTTGAAGACAACATTCATCACGAGACTCTGGACAGGAAAGCCTGCAGCTGCACCATCGATGTTACACAATAGTGTTATTGGACCACAAAAAGAGGAGAAAAAAGAAACTTCTGCCTCAAAGTCCAAAACATTAAAACGTGCAAATATGTAAAACAGAAGAGAAGCAACAAGCTTTTGGTTTTTCATTTGATTCTTATTCACAATCAATGACTGGACCCAATGCTGCTGCACGGCTCCACCACCGAAACATTTGGTGAAACAGGTGAAACGTTCTGACTGAGACCGACAACGCAGATGTTTTACAGGCAGCGTGCAGCAGGAGCACAGAGGTGCCTGTGTCACTGCAGACCAATATTTTCCTGTGTGTGCACGGCACTCAGGCTTTAGCTCAACTCAATGCTCTCATTGTAGTGCCTACAGTCAGCAGCTTAGAGCTTTAAAATAAGTTTGCAGCTTTGTGGTCGTGGCCTTAACTCTGTAATTAATATTTCCACAACACGCTTCCTCTTCTTACTCACCGCTTCTCTAAAGGCATTGTTTGAAAAGCCAACACTTTCCAGCCGCTGCAGAAGTTACAATCGGGCCCATTGTGGTGCAGAACTTAGCAGCGAGCGGCTTGTGTTTATCTTGTCACACTCATCTCTGCGTCAGACCGTCTTCAGTCTTTACTTTGCACCAATTTTCAAATGAATGAAGAGTTATGTGCAAGTGGGATGGAAATGAATAATTCAAAAAGAGCACTTATTGAGGGTTAGATTATGCGCATCTCAAGAAATCAGCTATGCTTGGTGGTACATTTCTGTACACGCATAAAGAACAAAGTCATGGATTGTACCAAAAGCCAACAAATTAGCATACGACTGTGTGGGCAGTCTTTTACATGTGGTCTAACATTTGAGAGACGCACAGTTAACGACTGTTGACGCAAACGCTACTTGCAACTTTACCACAGGCATAACGGCGGAGGGGTGAGGTCCCTGTGCAGGCATGTTACTCATGCAGCTTGCACTCAGGTTACCACCTGCAGGGAAACCCTGAGGCCAACCTGCTGGATGCTCATAAAGATGCCTGTTTGATTTCCGTGGTTCTCCACTGCACACGGAGCACTGAGGCCGCTGTCTGTAAACAAACCTGTGGACAAACCTGATCCTTCTGAGCTTTTAAGTCATTTACAATAACAAGTGTCTTTCACGTATTATATAGAAGCCGATCAACAGTGTTTATCATGTAATCGAGCTCAGGCTTGTTTTATTGTCATTTCTTGAGCTGAAACTGATCTGTTTTCCTCTCCTAACACCTGCTCCAGCTTGAAGACTGCATCTGCGTGTGAGCCCTCAGCGTGCGCACGTTTACGAGCTGCTGCAGCAATAATGTGAAATTAGGTGTTCATCACAAACCCTGGATGTTCAAAGGTTCAACTGCACTTCATGTGGTGCAGCAGGTCGAGTTTGAACACGTCACTGCAGCCTCGGAAAAAAAAGTGGTTATTTACTGTGTTACATCAGTTAAAATATGACTGCTGGTCTCATCTTTACTGCTTCCATGACTTGCACTGGAGGCAGCAGACAAGCTGCTCAAACAGAAGCTGCACCCCAGCCTAACAGGGCTGAGGTTTTGGAAGACCCTAATATTGCTCCTGAACTGCAAAAAGCCACTTCTAAAGAAATTACAGTAAATTAGCTCCATACATTTATATAATTCCACACAGTCCCAGTATAGTTACATGTATCAGGTGCAGGCACAGACCTACACATTCGCATCATAGTTGCCTCACAGTGACATGGCAGGAAGTAACACTTTGAGCAGACTGAGGCGGTGACGCTGCAACAAACGTGACATGAGGTCATTGGAGCACATAAATAAGCCACCGCGTTTCAGTTGAGTCACCTGCAGACGATCTGCTCATTAAGATGTGGTCTGATTATACCAGCTGCGCGCCTCTGCTTCATGCAACAGTCCGCCGCACTCGCGTCACACGCTCCTCATTTTGTAAACTGTCCAAATGGCCACAGAGGTGCTGAGGCGGGCATCCTGCCTCTCTGCCTCCCTGCAGAACCTCTCCGCGGTGCTGCGTTCGTGCACTGGGCTCGAAATGTGACGGTCTGGACGTGCATGTTAACCCTGCTGCGTGTCTCCCATCATTCAGACACCCCCCCCCCCTAAAAAGCCGATGTGTGACTGAATTAATGGGCACCAGATGCACCGCACTGAGTCTACAAAATCCGCATCTTGCCCGGCTCGTCCGCTGCACCGCACCGTCAGCTTCAGTGCGGCCGCGTCCGTCACCTCTGATAAACTTGTATGATTGAGTGACGCGATCATGCGTGAAGACGGCGCTAGGACCACGCGGGAATATTATCGGGTACCGAGCCTATTTTTCCGTCTAATGAGGACGGCGTGCGAAGCCGGGTCTCCTTACCTGTCCTCGACGCGGTCATGATCTGCCTGCGTGCGCCCCAACACCGACATCCCCATGCTTCAGACACCGCTGATGCCCATCCATGTCTCAGAATCCGGTCGCTTCTCCAAGGTCTGCATGTCCACGGACCATGCGTGTTATTTCCACACCGCTGAGAGGGGCGGAGCCCGCGGTCCTTGGAGACGGAGCACCAGTGGATCATGAGAATGCCACTTAGGTTTCCTCAGAGCCAATCAGCGGTGTTCCTCTTCAAATCGCCGTTCAGTGACTTTGTCTAAATGCATATTAAAATGTTTTTGGTTCATAAAGATAAACTATTAAGAATTAAAAGATCATTTATTAACAGAAATCCAAACGCATTATTGAAAGGCTCCTTGTTGCGGTCTGCTTGCGCATCCGCTCTCCTGCGCACAGAGCTCTTTCATCCATGCAATAGTTTAGGCAACTACCCGCATTATCATTAAGGAGATTTCATAGACAAAGGTCCTCAAAACACTCGTGTGCTCTGCAAAAGGCTCCTGAAATCTAAGTGATGTTAAAACCTCTCGTGCAGGACAATTCATCAACGCACTGTTTCCCTAGAAAATTATAGCAAAGTGCAATAAAAACACACCATATGAATAAACAGCAGTACCTCTTTTTAATATTCACTCCACATGATCCTACAAGGTGTGACCTTAATGTACAACAGAGGTTGGCCTTGGAAACAGGGTTTACGCTACCCTCTACTGGCAGGACGTGAAATCTTCTTCAAATCAAATCCACCTTTTCACGCGAGGACTTAAATATCAGTGTAGTGCAAAGGCAGTTTAACTAAAAACAAAATACCAAAAATGTTATAGAATTTTCTTCCATACACAAAACTCCGGTAAGGGAATATGCTCAGAAATACACACACTGCCTTTGTTTATACCTGCACCTACCGATTACAGACGCAAGCATACACTCCACGGCTTTGAGGATACAAAAAGATAGCAAACAGCTACAAGCAAGTACAGTATGTAGAGCAACAAGTCTCTTGTGTGGTGAACTTAAAGGAGGAGGTGCCACCATCAGAACACAGTGTCTTCCTTCAGCTAAATTTCTTGTCTTTCCACTAGGAAAGGGATCCGGTGCAGCAGCACTGAAACTGTTTCTTTGCACCACCCACAGGTCACAGCAGTCCTTGTCACAGTGGTTTCACCCCCTACACAGGTTTGTTAATCCCCTCGCCTCTACCACCTCCCTCTTTGAAAGGGTGGACACCCAAATCCAGGCCTCCCATTTCGGAATTGCCTTCCTTCCCGGTCATTCATGCTATCGTGTCCCATGGAAGGATGCCGATGGAAAGGGGGACCGCGAGGAGGGAACTGCATGGGCATTCTGAACCTGTCTGACGGAAACATGGGTCCTCCGGGCATCATTTGCGGGGGCATTTGCTGCATGCTTGGAGGTGAGAGGAAAGGAGGCATATGAGCGTTTGTCAAGCTGGGAGGAGGCTGCAGAGGTGGCAGACCCGGTCTGGGTCCCTGCATGATTACAGGGCTCGACAGGGTCATTACCGGTGATGCACGAGGCCCCAGCGGATTGGCGGTCATGGCATCGAGTGAAGGACAGTTGTCTCCGTTTGGATCTTCTGTGGACATCTCTGGAGATTTTACACGTCCTGCTGCAAAAGAGGGTGTGATTAAGGCTGTATTACGTTTCACATAGAATCTTTCTTTTCTGTTTCACCTGCAGCAGGAAGCTTACATTTTCACTAAATCCAAACAAAATTCACTTTGATCATCATGACTGCATCTACATCTTAGACTTAGATATTACATAAATATATAAAATTGATGGTCTCACCTCCTGCCAACCTTATGGGATCAAACTCTGTGTGGATGAAAGCAGCTCCTGCTGGTGACAGGGATGTAGGAGACAGTATAATAGGGCCGGGGAAGGCAGGCGCACCAATGAGCTCTGCCTGATGGATCGGTGGCAACTGGAAGACAAATGACAACAACGGCATCCTTAAAATTACAGGAAAGTGTTCCTGAAGTGACCTGGAAGAAACTTTATCAGCACGTTCTGATTCCATAACATGATGTTACTACTTGGTTACACCTGATAACCTTTATTTTGCCTCTTTTCTTTTTTTAGCATTTTATTTTACAGGTCCTGGACAAATGTGCTACTTTCAGTTCATCTGAACCACCAGGATGCAGATACGACTCTTTTTATTACTCACACTTTCCATACGACGACTGCGAGGTTTGAAGCGGGATTTGTCACTACGTATCAAAGCACAGGATTGTGAACAGATGTAGAAATGACTGTTATCACCCTGAACTGTCCAGTCATTTCACAGCCAGTGAAGGGGCTTCAGGCTGCAGGGGCAGCCGTTCACTGAGCACGTGTGAGAGTTGTGGGAAAGGTAAAACTTTTTATTTTTTTTACCTTTTATTGAAGCATTATGAACAGTTTGTAACTTTGCAGCAGGAAACCAACTGTGAGGCCTTTGGAATGAAGATGATTTGTGCAGTGATTACATACAGACTCTGATCTTCATCTTCATTAGGTTGCTGAGCAACCATAGATTTAAATACACTTCTGTAATCTTTCAGAGTTTTGTGCAGCTTTGCTTCCTCTCAGCCCTGTAAATGTTGTGTTTGAGGTATGTTGAACATCCTCCCTCAGCTCTGTGTATGATTAAAGGGCCACCTTTCACCCTGTGTAGTAAAGTTTTTTTTCTATCTGTATATTAATGCAACTTGTATGTCATATATAAAACAACTAAATTAGCTAATAAATACTCGGTTTATATAAAGCTGCCTCAGTCAGATGTTTAAGTGGCCTAATGAAGTTAAATATTTGTTCATATGAAACATCAAATACATCACTACTACCAACAATACTAATCTGAAAATGCTATAAAAATAACGTTTTTATGGTTACAGTGTTTGGCTCTAAGAGTTCAGTGAGAATCACTTAGTGAGGAGTTTGCTGTGAAATGGCAAAGATTTAAAATTTAACCAAATAAATATTATTTAGAGTCTATATGATCTAAAAGTATGAAAACGAGGAGGCTACATGATGCTGCATGAATGCATCCTCAGGTAGTTGTATTGAGCCACTCATTTATTGCGAGGCAGCTCCCTTGTAACTTCTTCAGGAATCCGTCTCCGGGCGTCTTGAGGGACATTCAAAGCTCTTCTCCGGCTGCCTTTTTGTTGTTTCCTGCTAAGATGATCCCACACTGCTTCGGTCATGAGGTCCAGACTCTGGGGAGGCCAATCCACGACTGATAAGTGTTCCGCTGTGTTTTTTTCTATCCAGCTGTGCTTTAACTTCATCTGTAGTGTGTTTGGGCTCATTGTCATGCTGAGAAATGAAGCTGTTGCCAATCAGAGCCTTTGCAGATGGTATTGCACGCTGGATCCAAATCTGAAGGTACTTTTCTGTGTTCAAAATCCCATCAAATTCATGAAAAGATCCCCAACATCACCGGCTGAAACGTAAACCCAAACCATGATGGAGCCTCCACCGTGCTGGTTGTAACAGATGACTGCAGACACTGACTGCAGTGCCTCTCTCCTGACCTCATCATCATCATCATGTTGTAGACGATTTGAACCAATAACTTTAAATTTGGATTCATCTCTCCATATTCCAATTCTTGGTTAATTCAATATACCTCAGGCTTTTCTCCCTGTTTCCTTAAGGACAGTTTGCTGACAGCCCCCCGTCCACTGAGACCATTTCTGAGGCTTCAGTGAGCAGGACATGGATCATCTGAAGGGCCTGTCAGGTCTTTGCTGGATTTTTTTCCTATTTCTGAAAGACATGACTTTTGTAAACTGTTCATCTGCTGCAGATCAGGTTACAGGCAGGACACTTCTTCTATCCTCCACTTGTCCAGTTTTGGTCATTTTTAAAGGACACACTACACACCATGCTGTGGTTTTAGCTAAAAGCTCTTTGGGAATCACTTGTGGTCGTGCAAAACTACTATTTTATGCACAATAAGATCAAGTTATGCGTTTGTGTTGCTTGCAGCCTGTCACGTAATCTCCGAAGGTACAATATAAAACTGGTTCTTTGCCAAGCTGTCTGTTATGTGTCGACGCCACACTGCTTCCTCCTCTGAGTTGAGCGCCGTTTTTTTATCCTTGGATGATTCATAGGTCAGCATTAAGTGGCTTAGCACACAAACAAACAAGCAAACAACAAAAACAACACACTCCTGTGAAAATGATCGAAATGGCCTGAAAATGAGTGAAAACTGATGAAAGCTGGAAGAATTACTGGTTAAGCTCACTGTAGAAAATTACAAGGAAGCCGGGAAGCAAAATCTGAAGGAAGAGGGTGGCTCAAGATTTTTGCACACACTCTACATATAACAACATTTTTATGTCATGCCTTTACTAAAGAATCTCAAGAATTCAGCCTACAAATTTAAATGAATCGAAGTGATGCTTCTGCCTCCTTGAAGGCATGATAAGCGCTGAGAGTTAAGATCCTACCAGATGCTGCAAACTTTCTCTTCTGCTCGACATTCTCTCCTCAGAGCCGACTCGGCCGGAGACGCACAGGCTGCAGAATAAATCTTGGTCCTCATACAGAATGCAGTTTGCTGCTCTCCGTCCTGTGTGACTTCCCCAGTAACAGCACAGCGAACTAAGCTGGAGGCTCGGACACGTCTGAGCCTCTCAATGCAAATCTTAATCATGTCATATTAGTGAAATTATGACCTCTGTTCACAGGAGTTATTAATTAATCACTCGTCATATAAGAAAAGGATTTTCATAATACCATCCCCACAGTATCTTTGTGAAGTCCATTTGGAGACAACTAAACATGTTCACGCTCTATTTAGAACTTCTTTTTGCATTTTTTTAAATAAAAGAGCTACACAGACACCGTAATGTCACCCACTGGTTTGTAAATCCCCGTTTTGAAGCCTTGATGCTCGCATTGTGGTTCCCATCATGCAGTTAGTTAGCGAGGTGGATCCACACACTGGCTGCACTGTGCACACATCCTAGTTAGTAACAAAGAAATCAAACACTAGCAGACTGAAGCACAGACAGGCTGAAGTCCAACTGACCAAACAGCAAAACATATTTATCAGAAAAATGCTGCATGCATGGTTGAGAACTCTGTGAGTCGAGTGGAAAGTGAAGCTTAGGGGACATCTGCCAGCCACAGCTACTGTGACATCATTTACCTGTCAGTCAAAGGGGCCACACATCTAACTTTAACCCCTAATGAAGTTTAAAAGGATAATAAAAAATTATGTAAGTGTATTTTAGCTTTAAGAAGATCCATGTTTTGCACCTTACTGTAAACTTGCTTTTTGAGCTCTTAAACACGGGAGTCTGTGAGGACCGACCTGCTGTTTGAACCAACCTCAAGTGGCCACTTGAGGAACTGCACATTTTAGCACTTGCAGCTTCCACACCTGCCTTACAGCAGAAAGCATGCGAAGCATTTGGAATTACTAATACCTGCAATGACGGCTTGTGAAATGTGATCGGATCTTTACCTGAGTCACAATTACAGAAAAACACAGTGTGACTAAACTTGATAGTCGCTGTTGTCCCTCCATATACATAAAGGCGCAGTGGGCAGCCTACAGAAATCCCACCAAAACCAACATGCACACTTGCCAGATAATGATGTGTAACAAATGTACGACAATGTGTATTATTAAGATTGTTCTGTAGGTAGCTAAGAAGAATCTTCAGCTTTTTGGTTATAGGTTTGGAGGGAAAAAAGGCCCTCACATAAGCCCCAAAGCCTCATCCCAACTGTGGAGCACGGTGAAGGGAGCATGGTGGGATTCAGCTGCTTTGCAACAGGGTGTGGATGCAGCAATAAATTCAAAACTGCATCAAGAAATTTCACATTGTTGGGGCAGCTTACAGCACGCAGTTAAGGAAACCAACCAGAAATCCTGCAGGATTCCTAAAAAGGAATTTAAAGAGCTCAGACACTGATGAGCTGCTCTGCAGGTGCTAATGAAAACAACTTACTGTTGTACACAACATGTCTGATGGAGGCTCAGATAAGTTTGACTAAGTTCACTTAGTTTTTCCGAGAGTTATTAGTGCATTCAGTGAAGACAAATTAATAAATAAAACTAATTGTTTTGTGAATTTAGAAATCAGACATTTTATATTCCCAGTTTTGGCCACTACATGTGTGCACGCTCAACTAATTATTGTCTTATTTTTCTGAGTTTTATTTTTATGCCAGTTTTCAAGGTAAAAAGCAGGTTTTACAGTTAACAGGCCCATAGAAACAATGCTGGGAAATGCTACATTCAACACCAGGTTTCACTGATGATTCTAATGAAAAGAGAATATGTTGATTTGGGGGGGGGGGGGGTAT
>VOQJ01011937.1:35757-54181 GCA_015052665.1 Apistogramma diplotaenia | reverse complement strand
TATTACTCGATGTAACCGAGGAGCCCCCCCCACCCCCAACCCCCCGAATTGTCACCTCGTTTTAAAATGACTGAAACTGCAACACTACGTATATTTTTCATGATAAATTTCATAATGACGACTGAATTAATTTAATCTAATCAGTGCCTTCGAGAGGGCTCTAGGGATCTTCAATCTAGTATTTTATATTTCAGAATAAAAATAAATGAGTTGAGGTACTTTCAGCTTCACCCTTATTTCCAGAGTCATCAGAGCAGATGGATCTGCAAGTTTGATCTGGCACAGATTTTATGCAGGATGACCTTCCTGACTTATTGTATGTCCTCCTTCTCTTAAACCCTGAATCCCCCTTTACCTTATTTTTTAAGCTTTATCACAATTTGTTTACCTGACTAAGAATATCTGTCAGAAAATATGCATGTTTCCCCCTTTAAGTCAGTAGGTGGGTATGAAGGATTATTTTATACTGGGTCATGATAAATACATCATCGAATCTGGACCCTAGAATGAAAACATTTACTAATTAATTTATGTATTTATGAAAGCAAATTTTCTGGCCTTCCAACAAAACACCGGGCTTACAGAAATTAATAAGCTTCACGTTAAATGGAGCCCACTGAACTTGGAGCATTAGAGCCAGGACGCCAGGCGATCTTAAACAGGTCAAACACTCACTTGGTGATCATGTTTTTTTCAAAGCTCAGCGCATCAAACTCTGGTGGGGTGGCAAAAGTGTAAATGCAGAAAACGCCCCACAGAAAAGGGATCCAAGATTTGTTTTTCTTAATAATAAAGCTGCAGAACCTGGAATGAACGCTGACATCAACCAACCGCATTGTGTTGAGCACGTCTGCATGTTCAAGTGGATACATGTTCTTCTACCTGCCATTGTTTAGCTCTGCGTGTCCTTTCCAATGTCTCTTCCGCGACCACTTCTCTCCTCCTGCTGCTGCTCTTGTTGTTGGCTGACAGCAAAGCTCCAGAGTCAGTCAACATACACCTGTAGCTTCATGTTATCGGACATCATTTGACACCCAAACCTCCTGAATGACACGCCGTACAGACGGAAGAGCCAGTAAAAGTAGCTGGGAGGTGCAGATCCAAGGGGAGATGCATAATAAAACTGTAGCTTTTCATGACAGCAGGTGTGGAGAGGTATTTAAAAAAAAATACAGGTGCTGGTATTTTTCTGCATCTCAAACACTGATGCTGAAGCGCACAGCACTAAATTCAGCTGCTTTAGATGCCCAGTTATTTTGGTCCGAATGCAGTTTCTCTGAAAACAAGAGTTTCATTCTTCAGTTTGTTCTTACAGAAAACGTGTGGTTAGTGCACTGCTACAGTAACCACAAGCTTTCTCTGACCCGTCCGAGCATTTATATCGAGAGGTTAGCTCCCAACTCATCCCAAGTGGAACGTTCTCAAAGCCATCCAGACTTTGGATGGACGTTACACGGGTAAGTAATATTGCTGCATAGTGAATCCACAGAAATAAAAAGGTGGCAAATACATTTTTTTGTGTGATCCCAAACTGCAAGAGCAGGGAGATTTTTTTGGGACTTCATTGTCAAATATATACATGAGTCTCAAAGGAAAAAAGCTGGTATAAGTAATAACAGGACAAAAAACATAGCAGCCCTTTACTGGCCCATCTCATCTAATGGAAAAATATTTCCACCAATATTGGGATTTAATTATTATCCAAATTAAATTACCTTCAATTTTACTCTTGCTAACATTTGGTGTTTCCTTTAATACTAGAGGAGTCGTCATTAGCGAAACAACACCGAACATTTCTGCCTCGTTACTGCAGCGAATCAGCGCGCCTCAAAAGCAGGAAGTCACACAACCAAGATCTGGTTCTTCACACACCTAAGGAACCAATCGCACCAACCTTCCCGACATGGGTGGCTGCAAAAATGTAACTACCACTAGTAACATATTTGTTTAATGAAGAGGAGGAAGGTTCGTGTTTGTTTCAGTGGAAGTTTTCTGCTTTGTTTCAACATTTGTGCGTTCACTCTTCTCCTGCTCGTCTCATGTGCCTGCTCACATCAGACACGTCAAACAGAGGTGAAGAAGGGCTGATGAAACAAAGTCAGGTTTTTTTTTTTGTTTACAGCTACCACCTAACCACGGCCATTGTTTTGATGTGTTCCACAACTTACTGTCTCTCCTGCCTGGTCAGAACAGCTCCCTGTGTTTCCCCGACCTCTCGTAATAAAAGAAAAACCAGCACATGGTTTTTCTCTCCAGCTTAACAGTGTGGACAAGCGGCGTCCATCGCTGAAGCTGAGGCCAGCAGACACAGAGGGAGAGTGAGAGGCTGCATGCAGCAGGGTCGCCTCTGTATACTCACAAACTCACACATACTAAACGTACCAAAGGTGCAGAGCTGCACAGCATTTAAGAGACTTAACCGATCTTTCAGAACTCCACTCACTGAAATCTCTCTGTGTACATTTTATGTTTTGTGGCATAAAGTTTTTCAGTGTGCAAAGACTAACTGAGGGCTGTGAGGCGTCTGGACAACAAGCCAGTGGCCTTTACCAGGATATTCTGGTGCTGATGCCAGTCGATCACAGCTCAGCATCAGTCAGAGAACAGCATAAAAACAGTGATTTCATTAGGAAAAGAACAAAAACAGAGTGAGCATGCAAACAGAAACCTGGGATTAATTCTAATCTGCACACCTAACAATACTATAACAACCGGTTTGGTTCTTAATAAATGATCCAACAGCAGAGATCAAGTTGGCGTTAAACCTGGTGTGTTAAACCTCCTCCTCTTAAGCAAATATCTCAGAGGCAGATGTGATTTGATTGTATTTGACTCACTTCGTTGTGATCAAGGTCGTGAAGCGTTGGGTAATCTGTTAAAAGCCATATCTCATGTTCAATACACAAACAACTGGCTGGTTTTGCCACAGCTGCTGTCGGCTTACCTTGTCTCCCACTTTGACATTCCTCTTCCCAAACGGACCTTTAAAGTCCCACCAGCAGCCAAGTGAGGTGCTCGTTTAGTCTAAGTCTGGTAGGTTCCACAAAGCCTATTTGATTTAGGCTACTTTGCTGACCATCAACTCAGCTCCTTATAGTCATAGGAGGACTTAAATGTTATATTACATTTAGTAACTATTTAGTTACCCTGCTGCTGTTAAAATTCACACCCACTGCAACCCACCTTTTACGTGCATTTAGCCATTTTAATATTTTTATTGTTTATTATTCAGTGAGTGAATGAATTCGTTGCTTTTTGTAAAGTAAAAATACTATTAACCCCTAATGACCCAACACATTGCAGGCAGCACAGCTTGATTACTGAAACAGAGACAGGATGACAGAAATGCGTCCCTCCACATACCACAATAATTAAAAGATTTGGTAATTCCCATTTTATTTGAATAGTTATATGACAAAGTACAAGCGAGTCAAGATGCAAGTATATTTCAAGACAGAGAAGAAATAGATGACTAGGCACTGCTGAATGTAAGGCCTACCAGCAGAGGAGCCTACCTGAATCTGGGTACACAGGTTCATCTATTTATTTTAGGCACAGAAGGTGAATAATCTGATATTCATTTAAGATAGAAATAACAGGACTTCCATAGTTATACTAAAAAGAGGACTAATATACAAATCAGTATGTGCCTCAAACTTTCTTTGATGTTCTTTGACTACACTTGGTGAAAGATTTTGCTGCCCTGACATCATGGTGGTATCTACAGCTGCCCTTTCCCCACATGCAGCAAACCAAAGGAGACAGTAAGAGGGGGGAGGAGGAGGAGGAGGAGGAGGTCGTGCACAGGCTTCTTGTGAATGCAAACACAGACCTTGATATATTGTCACCAGTGATGTGCGGCGAGGTCACGGCTGCAGAGGCACTGACGTCATCACATCAGATTTACAAACATATGAACCTACAGAGCCGCTTATTCTCCATCTGATTAGCAGCAGTTAACGTGTTTTGTTTAAAATTTCATATCAGCATCTTTACATATACAAACTAGCACAGAAAAACCGTTATTATTTTCATACCTTTACTTATAAATGAAGTCCATGCGCCGCTCCTTTTGAAGCATCGATAACTTGTTTGCTAACTGTTTACTGTAGCTTGCTGTCTAATTCTATTATTCTGCAGCCGAGGAGTCGTAAGAAGAATCCCCGGGGTCACCAGCGCCCCCTGCCATGAGGCACGAGAACTGCAGGCCTCACCTAGTGTCGCTGCAGCAGTTTCATGATCGCTCAACACAAGAATACGTTACACACATACAGTTGTTGATTAAAAACACTGAGCATTATATACACCAGCTAAAATGTAGAAATTTAGTTCATATAGTAAAAGTGTTTGAACTTAATAGCGACATGCAGAGGGACAGCAATACGGTGTTTACTGCATAGCATGTTAGCACAGTTAGCATAGTCATTACAATCCATGGTGAGGCTCAGCGGGCTGCTGCCTCACCGCTCGGCTCTGCTTAGTATTTGAACGGTAAATGTGGGGGAGAAAATCTAAAAATGGTGAAGTTAAATGGAAAAGAACTTTAAAATACAAATAACTGAATAAATATAACCATTTATTTTTTTATTTTAGATTTCCGGGATGACAGGTGGGGCACGGCCTTATATTAGGAATCCGGTAGGTAAAACAGAGTTTGGTCCGATCTGACCGAGTGCATTCTTGCACGCAGCTCCAAGCACTGTCTATGAAAGCTCGTATTCGCCTTCCTGTGGTAAAACTGCATTTTACCAAACACACCGGCAGCAGTAAGCACAAACTGTACATTTCTCTTGACTGGAACGAGGAAAAGTGTGCAGGCTTTAAGGCGCGGTACTCACAAAACCGGAATATTTATTTTATGGTTAGTTTTTCATTCGTGTATGACCACCTGTAATTGTTTAGTTTTCTTCCTGTCATATTTAGACAGGTAGCAGCTCCTATTCCACTGTGTTTTGCAGTAGCCCACAATTAACAATAGAACAAGCCAAAGCTCCTCCCCGTCAGTGCTAATGCTATAACTTAGGAAGACAGGTAGGTTTTTTAACAGAAAGTGGGGGTGTGGGGGGGCTCTCTCCAGCACCAGGGCTCGACAGTGCAAGTATTTCACCAGCATGTGTAACGAAAAGATAGATGCGTATGTAAAAGCTAGTGAGTAATGTGCATTCACAAATTTAGCCCGAGAAGTCTCATTTTGCCTGATCAACAGGTTTACAACAACTACAGTGACAATGAGCAGACACTATAACTTGTGTCTGAGCCAAACAGCAGACTGAAGCAAACTGGGGGAACTTCAATATGAGGTTTTCTAGAGCTGAAAACACACCACTCAACAATCTTACACATGTACATAACTCCTTCCATCCACCTTGGTATGTTTTATACAACCACAGTGCACATGTCACACTAATATGAATGCTGCATGCTAAAATAAAGTCTCTATGCAGACAAACTGGCAGATTTTTGGGCAGATTCTTGCCCACTCTGCTGCAGGCTGAGGGCAGCTGCTCTTTCTAGCAGTGATACCTGCAAGCAAGTGGTGCCCAGTGAAACCAGCTTAAAAACATCCATCCAAAGCACGGCTGGACTGGTGATCTGGTGTACCGGGCAAATGCCCGGTGGGCTGATGGTCCTCAAGGCCGATGCTGTTGGATATTTTTTCCTAAGAGACGGCCCACAATTTAGAGGGGGTGGCCCATTGGCCCATCTTCAACATAGAGAGTGAAGTGAACCAATCAGGATGTAGGACGAAAGCAGCCCCACAATTTCTCTGGGTGGTCCCCTGTAACTCCCCTAGTTTGAGTGTTGAGCGTGTGCGTTACAAGAGAGGCCACATGGAGAAACCACAGCTGCAGGAAAGTTACCTGCATCACTGTGGAAGCTACAAAATGTGTAAAGATCACGGACATGTTCGCTGCTGTAGCCTCCACGTCCTCTGTGACAGCAAAGCTCCAGTATGGAGAGAAAATTGACTCAAAATATCTGTCTGTAATGCTGGATTTGTGTGCAACTTGCTGGATTTGTATTTTTTTGTAATACACAAATCACCTGACACACACTTCGCTTCCGGAGCTCCAAGATTCGTATGCACATGGTGCGTTCAAATGCTGGCGCAAAGCTGGGTCGTCTGAGTTTTGTTCGGAGTCTCGTATTTTTCTGTTGCTATTTTTTAAGTTGCCATGATTAAAGAGATATTTGGGATTCAGTGTGTTGGATATTGACACGGTAATTGTGATGCAAAGATTGAATCCAATGACTTTAACCAGTAATTTATGAATTTATTTTGTTTTTTCCATGTCTCACTTCTCTGTGACCCCACATACTTAAATTACCAGTCAGTTATGCTCTGCTAATTTTGAGGTGCCGGACTAAGCCAGAAATGCCAGGGCCAATTTTTTTGTCCCAGCCCTGATCCAAAGCATAACCCAATTAAACCAAATGCCATTCTTAAATAATTTGAAGAACCTGAGTGGTTATAATAAAGGTAACACTTAAGTTTTCCCTTTCAGTCACAGTCACTAAAAATGCTGCTGGAATTGAGTAATAGTTTATTTTTTATGTTTTTAGATTATACGCCTGCAAATGACTCGATCTCTTACATATGCAGTGCCAGTACCAGAAAAAAAGTTTTTGTTTTTGTGGGCATTTCTGGGGTTTTCTGAAAAAACATTTTTGTTTAAAAGGCCAATTTGGAGTCTCCAAAAGACTCGTGAATAACTTCAGAAAAACTGAGATGCTTTCAGAGGCCTGAAGCATAACTCAAGCATAAACACAGTACAGTGCTTTTTCACCTTCATGAAACAAAACTGTGCATATAAAAGAGTAGAAACCATGGTAACTGTAGCATACAGATGCCCGAAGCATAAACACATGGCCGTGTTTATTCCCATCTTGAAACGAAACTTTGTGCATGCACGGTTCAAAACAAGGGCTAAAGTGTAAAGTGGAAGTTAATCTGAAAAATAATTTTAAACACAGCAGACATGCTGCATTTCCATTTACTCCTTTTAAGATTTACTGGCAACCTGTAGGTCACCGGAGCAGTCTCACCACTGGGAACAAAGCTGACAGGCACATTACAAGAGAAGTACTCCCCCGGTGTTTGTGCATGGCACCGTCTGACCTGCAGCCCACCAGTGGTGCTGTTACCCATGATAAGCACAAGCCTCGGGCACTTTAAGGTAGCACATGAGTTGTTTTCGCTGTCTGTTTCCTCATCATTTAGATTCTTGAAGTACTCGGAAACTGCATTTTTCCATTCTGCACATGAAGACAATCAGCACTGGTAGTAGGTAAATACCCTGTTCTATATTGTTATTGTATATTTCCCACATAACAACAGTGCAGTCACAAACCAACTTGGTCTGTGCATAGAAGAAGAAGGGCAGATGGGACACGAACGCTGCTGCAGTGTCAGTTAAGGTTTTAATCAGAGGTTCAGAGAGCATGCTACATTTTATTATGAGGTTACCTGAAATACTGCTTTCACCGCTGTGCTACAGTCTGAGGGGAGAGGGCGCTGCACCAAAACCTGAAAACCATGTGCAGTGTTTTCTAAACCCTGCTTTCATTTATTTCTGACTGGTTCTTGGTCCCCCTTGTGCCACCACATGTTCAAATACCTGAAAATCACCTTTATTTACAAAAAAACCCCAAAAATCTGATAACTTTTCATCAGCCCTTAAAGTTCTCTGCGCGCTTCTTAGGAAAGTAGGTGTTTTGACCTACAGGTAATGTACTAATGCACAGCATTACCTCGCAGTAAATACTAATTTCAGATCTCAGCTTCTTGATATTTTAATCAGTTTATTCATTTCTCCCACCCTCTCCTGACCCCTGCATGTAGCATCCGGGGCAGCAATGATGTCTGCACTCCCCCCAACATCAGCAGGTTGCAAACTTGGATATTTAGTAATCCATTTGTCCCAATTTACACGCTGACCACCCAGCCTGTTAGGACCCCATTCTCATACTGAACGTCAAAGTAAAAGCTGAGCAGAACTTGGAAAGATGTGAAAATGTTCCTTTAATATTCTGTCTTGAATCATTTCTCAAAATTTCAACGTGCAGTGATGTGACTTTTGAAAAAAAATGACAATGTGATTCAGATAGGCTCCACTACCCTTTGTTCAACAACCATTTATTATCTTTACAGCCTTCACAAGATTGTGAAGTGATCTTTCTTCAAGACCATCGAGCCCATGAAACAAGAACACATGTAGAAGGTGTTTAAGGACTGCAATTAGCATTACCTGAACATGAGCAGAGAGGATCCCATCTGGGCCGCGTTCCAACACTCCATTAACAGCTGCCTGATTGCTGAGGTCCTTGGTAACAGTCCAGTCTGTAAACAACAAAAAAACCAGTGTCAATTTGGAACAAACAGAAAAATGTTTTGCATTCTTTCAGCAGATGTTTTTGCTGAAACTTCAATAACAGCCAACTGTTTACCTGGATTCAGCGTGTCCACATCCAGCATGCCCCCTTCGCAATAGCTCTGCAACTCCTCGACTTTGACTTTACTCCAGGGGATGTAGGTGACTCCCCGCTCCACATCCCAGAACTTTTTGTGAGTAGATTTTATACCTTTATTCAAAGCCCAAGCAATCTAGGAAAGAATGATGTTTTTAATAATCACCAAGTTATCAAAAAACACAAAAGAAAGTTCCACAGAACTAACATATAACTGGAAATAAAAGCATTTTGCATACCTTAACTGGTTTCTGGTTGACTTTGTATGACCCCCTGCTGAGTCTGTTCAGAGCTGTGTAGGCATCTTGCCTGTGAACCATAACGATATAGGCACAGCCCCTGGGAGGAATCATCTGGACACCGAGCAAAAAGTTAAATGCATTAAGATCATTGAAGCTTAGAAGTATAATTAGATCACTGATGTTTAGAAGCATTTTTGGCACGAACCGTCCAAACTTACATTGATGGACTCGATCTGACCAAACTCTTCCAGAAGACACATGACATCAGACTGCTGAGTCTTCTTGTCTAGTTGTCCAACCCAAAGTGTAGTAGTGCAAACTACAAGCAGAGAGACAGAACATTTAAAGTTGAATGAAATTAAACTTCAAGGCTTTCAAATCTTTTTTAAAAGGAGAATTCACACTGAGCTTTAATATTTATCGAGTTAACTGCAGTAACACACTGCTGAAGCCTCAGATTTCTTTAAGATGCATTTGCATAATTTGTTTTAAAAAGCAAAGATTTTAGATTTGATCCCATATGGAGACTGCAGCTTTCATGCTTCCACCCGTACTACAAATGAGTATGAAGTCCAGTCAATAACGGTGCAAGAACGAGCTACTCTTATTTTTTCAGGGACAGTGCATATAATCAGCATGTTGTTCCCAATGTCCCGGCCTGTCCAAGGTTTAAACCCTTTTGTTTCCTCATAGAGAAGTAAAACAAGATACATCTGGACTCTGTAACCTTGGGCTCTGGATCAAACTCAACTGGATTTTTGAGGATGCAGCATTTTTTCACAGAAAAAAGAAGAAAAAGAAGTTCTTCCTCAGGCCGATTACGTATTATTACAGGTAACACTGAAATCCACAGATGAACATATCTGCATGTCTTTGGTCTTGCTTGAAAAAACAATCTCCCTCACATTTTATCCCAACAGATAGAATCCAATGAGTGGGACTAAAATGAAGAAAGAAAAGATGATCTATCAGCTAATAAACCAATAAAATGGCCTACTGTATACAAGAAAATCATCTCCATTCAAAAAGACACTTTGCAGACTAATGACTCAAAATGTCACCTCATTACTTGCAGTGCAGTGCAGTGGAGTGCAGACCTTAAATGTGCTTTTTAATCTCTTAAATGAAAATTGCTTTGACAGGTTGATACTGCTGCTGTAAGTGGATGTGAGCATTCCTGGAGCTCTTTGTGCAACACCTGCAGGTGTGCATCAGTCCGAGTACGTACCACTGAGCATCTGGCTCTTGATGCTGGGAAGACCTTTCTGTCTGCGCTCTCTGTCCTTCTCCCTTTCGCTCCTGTCCTGGGAACCAGAGCGAGATCTCCAGTGTTGTTCCTGGGAGTGAGAACGCTTTAACCTTCTTGAACGAGATGAAGATCTAGATCTTCTTCTCCTTGGAGATCTGAAATACAAAAGAATAAAACATGTGAACATTGTTTCAACACATAATGTAATTCTCCAGGGAAAAATGACTTTTCAAATGGTAAGAAATGACAAGAGCTTTGGCAGTTCACCGCTTGTGATTTATCCTCAAGGATGTGTCGAGGTTATTAAATACCTTCTAAGTCTGAGAAGTACTTAAACAGACTTCATGTAAAATATGATTTAACAAAGAGATGCAGAATAGAAAATACTAGGAGACTCTTCCATATGCTTTTTGACTATCTTAGAAAATAAGGCCTGTGGGAATATGTAATCCACCTGGGATGTGCACGACTAGTCGGCTAAATAACTTGTCAGTACCAGCTGTGTTAGTTGGTTAGCATAATTGTTGAGATTTTAATTGATACCCAGTGCCGTAAATGGTTCTAAATGTTACGCAGCGATCTGTCACCAGATGGCGCTGCAGCCCTGTTATAGAAAAATGCCATAACTCTAAGCGCAGCTCCTGAGAAACACTGGCATTTCCATGAGTGCATTTCCTACGACTTCGGAGTCGGACCCGGGAGAGAAAAACTCCCAGCGTTTATGCCTCTGTTGTAAAACACCGGGACACAACCGGAAGGTCATTAGTGCACCCAACACACCTGCACGGGCAGAGCAAGTTGCTTGTGTTCATAATGCCGCACAGTTAGGCAGCATTTAAAGTGCAATTCATTATTGAAGAATGCAATTAGTGATTTTACAAGCCTTTGTTTTCACAGTGTTCGACATTGTACATTGAATAGTCCTAAAATATAACTTGATATGATGAGTGCATCTCAGATTTAGTCGATTAGTCTAATTTTTTTCCTTGCTTTGTCGACTAAGAAATTAGTCACCAGGAATCCCTATAATTGAATATATTTTTCCCTTTATTGAATTGTATTTTGACAGAAGATGTAGCATTTTTCAGGGAATCAGAAGAACTATTTATAGGTAACCAAGAGACCGTTTTCTTTTACCGCGGCCCAAGTACTTCTTACCTACTAACTACTGACTAAAATCCACAGAGCGTTTGACGTGATGCCCTAATGCCCCCGAAGACTATAACATGTTAAAGATTAAACATTCACAAATGGGGTTCTACTAACATGTTTTATGTTACAAAGTAAAAGACTGATACTGATCACAGAACTGAGGGAACCTGGAGCACAAAAACACTACCTCTGGGCTTTAGTGCTCATTCTTGTGCCACCATATGGACGCAGTGACATACGCAACCCCCAACAACCAATCAGCAACTCTGCACAATTATGCCTGATGAACAGAGTGGTTACCTGGAACCAGACCTGGATCTGGATCTCCTCCCATGGCCTCTGTATCTGCCTTCCCGCCTCAAAGATGAATCTTCTCTTGAACTTCCCTATAAAAGAATGATGACAGGACCTTTGTTTCCCCCCAGTTTACAGAGTAAATTCCAGCCACTAACAACAGCAACCTAATCATGAAAAAGAAAGTTGAGATTCAAGTGCAAATGCTCACCCGGGACTGAGAGTAAAGCTCATTTGTGGACTGGTATCCATCTGGAATCATGTGATGCTCAGTATGACTCATTCCTCCACTATGCTGAGATTGACAGAGACGGCCACATGAAAAGAAGCGTTTAAAAGTAAAAATTACTGGAACAAAAACTTTTGACATATCAAAACAAAAAAAATGCAATTTACTTGCAGAATTATGAAAAGCATCTATGAAAAGCATGCCAGTGTTAAAAATGAAAGCTAATATACTATATAAAGTTAGAACCATTATCATGTGGCATGGTTACATAAAGATACCTTTATATTCTCGGTATGGCCCATCATACGCTGACTAACATCTGTGTTGTGCACCTGACCGGGAAACGGGTTCGTCATAGTTTCAGGTCTGTCATGATGAAATACACAGCAGGTATTGTAAACACATGACACCATTTTTTCACAGCAGACACACATATCAAGAATAAACCAGTCAACAATGACCAATGAGAGGAGAGGATGCTGTAACCACTTTCAACACAGAGGAAAGCTTCCTTTTAGCCGCGTTTAACTTTCCAATATTATATGAAACTTCACGCAGTGGTTATCGAGATAAATAAAAAGGCTCTGAATTTATCTTTTTCACATCAAATTTTGTGCAGATTTGATAACTGTCCACCAGGCCTCCTGCCTGTTAGTTTTTAAGTCCATACTTCTGATCTGAATGTACAGGTGATAACAGCCATGCATAAACGCATTAATACATTTTCTGAAACTCACTGTGAGTGGACGCTGCCTTCAGTAGCCATTAAGTCTTCAGGTTCATCATCATAGTCAAATCGGTCAAGGAGTTTCTGAGGAAACATATGCATATATGTATTAGGAACAGGCATAATCAAAGTTATTAAAAACGAAAACTTAGTGACTCATTTTTCGCCACCTTAAAGCTGTTTGCCAAGTGCCAACAACAAAATTGGAAATGAATAAACTGCTAATAACAAAGTGTCAGACACAGTGAGATTAGTTGGTGCTGTAAAAACATGCAAAGCAGCCATCAAAAAGAGAAAAAGCTCCACTGCAAACGGTGGCATACAAAACTAGCTCTACCACAACTACAGGAAGAACAGTTGAATAGCTCACAGCAAAAATCAGTTGGTCTTTGGTTTAGTTAGTAACATCGAGCTGTGCTGGTACCTCGGCTAAAGAGCTTCTCTTTTCAGTGTGTGCGCTGTACGCGCTGAGATGAGCGAGTGCAATCTGGGGTTGGTTTGGCATGTTGTTTTCAGTGGTAGCTGCTAGAGTCTTATCTGCCTGCTGGATGTTCTGGAGCATCCTTTGCAGCTAGAAGAGAGAGAAACAAGGGCCATTCAGATCTAAAGCAACATTAATTAAACTACAGGAAGACATAAGAGAAACTACTGCTTACCTCCTGACCATGAGCGGACTGGAACAGCTGCGCCACAGCAGCTAAAGCATCAGGACTCGGTAGCTGGGGCACTGCAGCTACGACTGGGACATTACTGACAGGTGCCCGCGTCTCTGCTTGTGGCTCAGAAAGAACTGTCCAGACACAATAAAACAGCTTGTGTCTGCACGATGCATTACGTCATCAAACACTCTCAGGTAACACTCAGTTACAAACACTGTGCAAAGTCAACACCGGTGCCACTACCTTCCTCTGCAGGGCGAGGAGCAATGATTCCATTTGCCATATCCATTAGAGGCTGAAGAATGTCCATGTCAAACACACCATTCTTCTGCCACAGGTTAAGCACACGGACAATCTTGGTCTGATAAGGGAAAAAAAAAAGAGATCTATGAGATATTTTTGGTGGCACTTATTGTACTTATATAAATCTCAAAAACACAAATTACCTTATCATCATCTGGGCAGCGATAAAGGTTTTGGAAGGTCTCTGTGAAGTTTTTTAAGAATCTGGGACCAAACACGTCCTTGTCAACACCAAACTGATGGCGCGACTGTCGAACAATGGAATCGACCACATACAAACCAGGAACTTTTAATTCAGGCTTGCACTGAAACACACAAAAGCAGCAACAGCTTGCATTTGTAAAACGCACTCTTAACCTGACAATACAGCACGCAGTGCGAAGCTGAATAATACATACCTTCTTAATGAACTTTTCAACAATCTGGACGACGTGTTTGTAAAGCTAATGAGACAGAAAAGATGTCAGTCACAGTCAACATAGTTGGATAAAACAAATAAAAATGTAAAATTCTCCTTTGATGCACTAGTCATCTGAAATGCTTCAAGCACCCCTGTATCTCATTTTGCCAAGAGCAACATGCATCGATGTTTGGACCTTCCTTTGTGTTCGGTAAGGCAGCAGACTCATTACTTTAACTATATGTGGGCCAATAATATCCACCTCCTTAGAGCCCACTTTGAGCCTGGGAAAAAGTTCTCTGTGCTAATGCTCATCAATCAATGACCCAAGACTTTGTTCACGGTGAATACCTGATGGGCCTGTTTTTATTGTTATTTAAGACACACACAGACATTTTTGTTTCAAACCTTTTAAACAACTCACTTTTACCAAATCTGGAGATATTAAGATACTTAAGATATTATGTGTTTCATTCTACATCAGTCAAAGGCTTTTACTTTAACTTTTACCATTAATTACAAGCAACTATAGCACTTAGTAAAAGAACACGTGGTATCTCAGCTAAAAAACATCAACCTACAGTGATTTTAAGCTTATTTGTGTAACAACCACAACATCAGATTTGATGGCTGTATGTGTTCATTATGCAACATTACGACAAGAACAGCCCAAAATACTGGAGCTTTGTTTAATCCGATGATAAAACTGACATTTACTTTACCTTGATAGCTTTGATGGCTGATTTTGTTACAGACATCATTTTAGCACGGGATATTGGCGGCTTCAAGTCAATCATGGAGAACAACTAAAAGGTGTTGGGGTGGGAAGGGGAAGGGGGGCAGAAAATCTATTAATTTTATTTATAAGAGAAACTGGTGTAAAATGACATTAGATATGTAGTGTCCATTATAAAACAAAGCAATAAAATACAACAATAAAACAGTAACATCACAGACAGACAATTCAGTAGCAGGAAAGCTTCTACAAACTAGTTTTTAACAAAAGTTTGGAATATTATATTTTTCCCTTTAGTTCTGTGCTGAGTGGCCACTTGTTATTGAAGCTTATCAGGTGACGGAGTTGATTTTCTTTTGTTCCAGGAATTGTGAAGTTTTGAAAATCTACTCCTGGGTTTTCTTCTCAATACAGCCACAAAGAATCTTCGCCAGCTGATCACATTTGTTCTACTGAGCAGAGTGAAGACCTCGGTTCAAGCTGTGATCGCGGTGAATGTGAGGTGGGTGACAAGATAAGGACGAGCTTGATGAGCTGATTAAGACCCAGAGAGAATGCTGTGAGTGCGTTTCCATAGAGACACTGCCACGCTCACACTTCCCTGACCACAGTGTGACTGAACCTGGCATCAGGACTTTCTGAGCAGAATCTCACTGTACATCTGTAAAATGACAGTAAAGGCATTCTAGCTTCTATCCATCTATGTTGATGTGAATGCAGACGCAGAGGTCAACGAAATGACCTTGACTAAATCATTCTGATCCTCTGCACCTGGGCAGACAGGACAACACTTTCTCTAGCATCTGCTTCACATCTCCTGCCAAAAATGGCAGACATAGAAAATACTTCCGTCCTCATACCACAAAACCTGAATTGATTTTTAAACTTTTACTTAAAGTTTCTTATTTGTATTATAATTAACTTTTTAAATGAACTGGTATATGTCATTTTATTACAGTTTTTTCTATTGCATTGGGCTCCTTCTTTTGTGAAATTTTTACCTTATACTGTAAGAGATATTTTGTCTGATTATATTCATTTTATTGCACAATTCTACTTTATTTAAGTTTTTCTATTATAGCTTGTTTTTCATGTCTTGGTTGCTGTGACACAATAAATACAGAATTTTACCAATAAAAATGATATATCTTCTATATCTAATTTTTACCTTATCAACCATTGTATGTTTTTACAAACACAAAACCACTGACTACCTGGCATGCATATTAATTTACAATTGACTCAAATTATATTTTTAACAGAAAGTATACTCTAACAGGGCTGCATGACGTTAAATGTTTATTCATTGGTAATCAGCAATCATATTTGTGCTTTAGTAGAGTGGATTTAATACTTAATTTTCACCTACAAACACAATAAACCACACACAGAAACCAGTTTTGACCCAAGAATGTGCAATAAATTTAAAGACCACACAACTCAAACATGTTACTTATTTAAAATGAACCAATAACCATTCTTCAAGTATACAAAGCAAGAAAATAATGCAGAGGCCTTCACAGTTAACCAGTTAGGAAATGCCTTATTCGCTTAACTCACTGGAAGTAACAGTAAACATCTGAAAACAAGTACCTCAATGCTAACGTGGTAACGACAGCTTCATTTTAAAAGATCTGACTGCATGTCACTCATTCTACATAAGTGGGGTATGACCCTACGAGAATAATTTATTTCCTTAACATTTTTACCGACTGTAGTCTCAGCAGTGTAGGGTTAAGTTAATAATTAAGCTGAGCACTAAAATCAAAGGCCGTGTAGGATTAACGTGCTAGCATTGAACTACAGTTACGCTAGCGGTTAGCAAATCCACAGTTTACGTTGTAACTGGACAATAAGCTGCCGCTGGCACTGTCTCCAAGGTGGACAAATAACAACCAAAAAAAAAGAATAACTGACGTTCATTAGCTCTGACATTATATTTGCTTTTTGCTCGTGGAACTGAAGCAAAACATGAGTAAACTTTACCTCCATGTTGAACGCGTTCACTGCATCCATAACGTCTGGTTTTTGTTGAAAACTCCTTGACTAGCCTTTGTATTTGGTTACTTTACCTTACCATAACCACGCGCGTGTACGTATAGCTAACAACATAACAACCGCCGGCGTCGGGAAGCTTTCTTTTCCTTTCGATGTGGTGCCTATCCAAATGTTAGCTAGGCTAGAAACTACGGCTAGCTTCGCGGTACCACCCTGTAGACAACCTGTGACGTCACAAGGTAATGATGCCTTCATCGCCATCGGAAAATTTGAAGTCCCTTTTTGTTTTTCTACTAATTCGCTCTGGAATTCTGTTACTATGTTACAGAATTTGAATCTTCCGTCACCTTCTATGCGTTTGAGCTTATAGCCTTTGATCTTTATCTTTACTAAGCAGGAGAAATTTGAAGTGAACATTTTCAGTCTAGAAGTCAGTTTGCTCGCAGCTTTTATTTTCGCAGCATTCAAACGTTCGGCATCGGCTAAGAAACATTTGAAAACTTTACAGAGTTAATGGATCAAGATTACAAGATGTCTCAGCACCAAAAACAGAGCGATTACGCCGAATCTTTTCAGTCGGTCAGTCAGCCAAATATCCCAAATGATGCTGAATCGCGAACAAGTGCGCCTAATGATAGGACCAATGACGCGAAAAGTTATCAGGAGGAGGACACCAGAGCGATGGAGCCTCAAAATCAACAGCCAAGCGAAATATGCACTCAACGTCTAACGAACGCACAAGCCACAGAAGTTCAAAATATGCAGCACCAGCCTAACCTACAAATCGCGAAAGATTATTGGGAAATAATGTTTCATCGAACACGGCAACGAGTTATAGGATTGATGCAGGAGCAGCGTCTTCTGAGAGGTAAGTATAACGATGCGTGCGCATGGTACCATTACGCGAAGAGACAAAATGAAGAACTGCAAAACACGTTTGATGAGGCAATGCAATATAAAAATTTGTAGTGACCAAAAAGCCTTTGTAGAGTATGAAAATGATGATTACGCGAATCCTTATAAAAATGACCAGAATTATGGAGTGTGCATGTGTGTATATACCAACCAGACTGTGGAGATGCAGGGATGCTATACTGAGGAAGTGGCCTGAGCTGCTGATTGGTTGGACCTCCCTGAAGAACAAAAATAGAATGTCATTCTGGTCCCTGTAGCAGCACCTTTTAAAAGTTCACACCTGAAGTCAGGTGTGTTAGGCTGGCTTTCACACAGTGACACTAAAAAGAATAAAATCATCACATGCCAATCAAACTATCCAGCTTCCTTTGCACACTGAGTCATTTGAACACATTAACAAACAGGAGGTTGCATTATGCAGAACGGTCAGACAGTGAAAGAGACAGGAGTGTTACAGTAACATCTGTAACCATTGGAGGGCGACCAGGTACAAGAACAGCTTTATAGGCCAATCTCCAGCCTTCCTTTTCTCTCAAAGATGCTTGAAAGAGTCGTTGTAAAACAGCTGACTGATCATCTGCAGAGGAATCATTTATTCACAGAGTTTCAGGCTACATTCACACTGCAGCCTTAAATGACCCAAATCAGATTTTTTTGCCCTTATGCGAACTGTATCCGATCTTTTCAATCTGAACAACAGAGATCCGATTTTTTAAAAATGGGACCCAGGCCACTTGGATATGTGGTCCTAAATCCGATCTTTTTCAATGTGACCTGAGTCTGAACAGCCGGATTGCATTCGATCCGACCTGCACATCATTGACACTCGGCAAACGTCACTATAATGTCCTGCTACGCGGAAGCAGGAAGAAAAACAAACAACCATGGTGGACCATCCATGTTTACTTCTGCAAACACTGAGCACGCTCGCTACGTGTGACATTATTCTCTATAACCCTAACCCACTATTGGGTTTTCTCTATTGAAGGGTCTTTGCCTCACAGAATAAAGCGCCTTGAGGTGACTGTTGTGATTTGGTGCTGCATAAATA
>VOQJ01011937.1:4505-35737 GCA_015052665.1 Apistogramma diplotaenia | reverse complement strand
GATTTGGTGCTGCATAAATAAAACTGAATTGAATTGAGCCTGTGCTTTCTGAGTTAGAGCCCCCCCCCCACACACACCTCCGTCCTCTAGCTGCATCCTCAATCAGGACCTGAGACATCCTCAAAGGTCCTGATTTTGATTTCTAGGTCACAAACAGCCGCTGCATTTCTTGAATGGCCCCGTGGCGGCCTCTTGTGGCCAAACCTGCAAACTGCATTCACGCACTAAAATATAAAGCGGGCGCATCGACAGGAAACAGCTGGACTGCAGCCACTAAACTCAGGCGCAGGTGAGGATTTCACGCATATTTCACACACACACACACACACGTTAAAAACAGCCAACGGATATCGTAGATATTTGTTAATGAGACAGCAACACGTTGCAATGGAGAACTCTACCAGCGGGATTGCATATGAGTACTACTACGATTATCTTGATCCCGTGATCGTGGATGAGAGGAAGCTGAAATACCATAAATGTAAGTTTTAAACTTTAGAGAATTGTTCTGTTTATGTATCTGTGTTACACAAAGACAGCGCATTTCCTGCTTCCCTTGCAGATTCGGTTGTTATAATATTTTGGGCAGTCCTTGCCGCCTTTGTGCTGTGTCTTTTCCTCAGTTTGAATCTGTTGTCTCGGAGTGGAAACCTGCCAAAGTAAGTGCAAGGGCCTGATTTTCTCCAGGGTTCACTTGCTTTTAGTGGGGGAAGAAATGTGCTCGAACAGTTTTTTAAAGTGTCTCGTTGTCTTTGCAGGACTCGCACATCAACTAACTCAGTAGAGACTCGTTCTGAATGAGGACATGCTCAGAAACAGAGGTGATGATGATGATGATGGGGGTGCAGCAGCACTGATGAAATCTGAAGAGCCCGACAAAGTTCAAGGCTGAATTTACCATTTAACAAAGAGCTTAACAGTTATTTTGAGCTCTTATGTAAACACAGTGTGTACACATAAGAGCAGAGCAAGGTCTGTGTAGTACATGGCAGTACAGTATATATACTGAGCTTTAGTCTCTGCTTTCTTTAAGTCTTTTTAAAAGATGACACAAATTTGTAACAGATATGTAATTCAACATTTTATGATAAGACAGTTTTACAAATGTTTACAAAGTATCATTTAAAAGAACTAAAGTCTCGTTTGGTCGAAGCGTCCGGATGTGATATTTAACTCTTCGTGGCGATGATGTCATGACAGATGGCTCTGATGTGTGCTTTCCTCTGGGAAGATTTCTGGTTCTTGCACTTGGCTCTGGTCACCAAGCGGACGTGGGACAGGAAGAGGTCAGCTGACGTGGCCCCGCTCCACACTTCGTGGACGTACAGAGACAACAGAAACAATCCGGCTTCTGCAAGAAGAAAAACAAGGCGTCAGATTCATTTAGAAAACATGATTATACTGACAAGAAGCAAACATGCATCTGTTTTTGTGTATATTTAAATAGATACTTTATGAAACCTTGTGCATCACGTTTAAAATAAATGTGACTACATTTAATCTGAAAACGACTTTTATTTGGTCCACATGTGGCAGATACACATTTTTATAAATTCAGTGCTTCACCAATTTATTAGACTAACTGTCATAAAAACAGCAAATATTTTAGAAATCTGTCAAAAACCTGTTCAAAACTGAAAGTTACATTGTTACTTATCAGGTAAATAATCTGATAAGCACTAAATTCCAAATCTGTTCGGTAGGATTCGGGTCTGGACTTTGACTCAGCTGGTCAGTTCCAGTATTTCTCTTGGTCGAATCGTCTCTGCGCGTGAACACACACACACACACACACACACACACACACAGCACAGCTTCCATCTTTGTGTTCATCCTTTCTAAGTAACTGTTTCTGCATCATTCAACGTTTCCTGAGCTGCAGAAGCACTGTGGATTTAGGGACGTGTGTGAACATTACATACCACCTGATAGCGTAGCCCATCACTGATACAGTGTTTGTTATATACATTAAGTGAGTGGAAGAAGAGGCGGGCTCTTACCAAGTCTAGTCCAATCACGTGTGGCCTCTGGGATGCAGGCGGAGACGACTGCCCGATGCAGCTCCGGAAGGTTACCCTGCATCTCCAGTAAGCAGATCATAATCTTGGTGAAAAGCTGGAAGGTTTCTGCTCTTGCTGAGATGCTGGAGTGACATTGAGCTTCAAAGGCCTGATGGTAGAGCCGGAGGAGGTCTGCTTTCAAGCCAAGATCAAGCAGAACAAGATCCACAATTTTTCTGTGTTTGATCACAGCCTTTTCAAGCCACTGCAGGAATTCTTTGGCCCTGTTTTCATCATACGAGCCCTCCACCAAGCACCTCAGGGACCACTTTGTAAGCAGGCGCGCAGCATCGCTGGCCAGCGAGCCGGGATCCAGCCTGTCTGCTGGCAGAGCCGGCTGCGGTTCAGACACTTGGAAAACAGGCTCACAGTGAACAAAGACACCGGTGAGGTGAAGTTTACACTCTGCCAGAAGACTCGCTGCCTCAGCTTCGGTCTCAGTGTCGTCTGCCGGCTTCTCTCTTCGTGTGCAGGTGCGGGAAACAGAGCTCTTAACTCGGGCCTTGTCCTTTCCCGCCCCTGGAGAGGAATATGGACAAAAATAAATGTATGAAATTGATGGTACAAGAAAGAACAAAGCTTTTTGTACAAGTGTTCTCACCCATCAACTCCTTCACTTTGTGCTTTTCTGATAAGGCCTGTATTTGGGTGAGGAGTGCTGCATCGTGGGACAAGGAGGCCCAGCAGTGCAGCAGAGCGAGGGCCTCGGTGCAGGACAGAGGCTGCGGGTGGAGCGTGAGCCGGTCGGCCCGTTTCCTTACACGGAGAACCGTCTGACGATGCTTCAGCACGGAGCAGAGAGTCTGCAGGAACGAGCAGAGCTGAGCGGCCGTCACACCCAACCTGACAGATCAAACAGTGACGTCAGCGATCAGAAGACAGTTAACTTCTATTCGATGGGATCTCGGGTTTTATCGCTGCGCGATAAAGTGGCCCAAGTGTGATTTTTGAATCCATCTGATGAGACTCTACCTGAGCTGTCTGCTGATAGTTGACGCCACACATAAGAACTCATTGATGAGTGGGAGAGGGAGGCATTTCACCGAGCTCCGAGGTTTCTCCTCTGCAGATGAGGAGGCCTCGGCTCCGTTCACCGGCTCCTCCTTCTGCCGGAGGCTCGTAAACCACAGCACGTGAAACAGCTCGATGAGGGAACACAGAAGCTGCAGATCTAGATTCCTATGAAGGCAATCAAAAACAGACAGATGCAGCAAATGTGAACGTTAACGAAGCAGGTATTGTGAGAAAATAAAGAGCCAAAATTTGACAGTGGGTTTTATTTAATACCTTTTTTCAACTACTTGCATTATCCAGGTTAGGAGCCCAGAGGTCTTGGTGAGGTCATAAGCTGCTTTGGTCACACGGGCAGCCTGACACAACACCCTGATGATCTGAGCCTACACAGCAACAGGATGCATGAGAAATAACGCACACCGGACTCTTATTTTTATATTTCAGTTCATTTCAGACAATCAGGGACCTTAATCATGAATGTGCTACTGTGATGGTGAGCGGGAGATTGGCAGATGGATTGGAGTCGTGGCTGCAGTGATGCGGATGCTGCACTGGACTGAAGAGGAGCCGAATTTACCAGTCGGGCTACGTCCCACCCTCACCTATGGTCATGAACTTTGACCTATGGTCATAAACTTTGGGTAGTGACCGAAAAAAGGAGATCACGGATACAAGTGGTGGAAATGAGCTTTTTCTAAAGGTGGCTGGCCCCTCCCTCAGAGATATGATGAGAGCAGTCGTTCAAAAGGGGCTTAAAGCTCAGTCGCTGCTCTTCTACAGCAAAACGAGCCAGTTCAGGTGCTGTAGGCATCTGACCAGGATGCCACCCGGATCCAGGACACGCTGGTGAGATTATCTCTCTCAGCTGGCCTGGGAACACCCCCCCCCAGCCCCAGGCAGGCGGAAGAAATGGATTCAGAGGAAATGTGGAGCCTTCAACATTTAATGGTAACCAAAGATGACGGTGAAGGGCTTAGAGTTAAACAGCACTGAAATCTCCTTCGTTCCAGCTGTTCCCTTTAAGGATCATCTGCCTCCATCCCACCACCTCCATCACCTCCTCTTCTGTCACACCAACCCTGAACATGTCCTCCTCCACGGCACGACAAGAACACCACCATGTTCCTGTCTTAGCTCTGAAGCAGCAGTCTTCTGAGAGATGTGCACACACACGGGTAACATCAGTGTTTAAGAACAGTGTGTACCTGGAAGTGTTCGTCACACAGCGGGCTGCTGCTGAAGCCTAACAGGATCTGAAAGATGCCTTGTTTTTTGCACAGCCCATAGCAGTGTCCGTCATTCATGCCTTGCTCCAGGACAGCCAGAATCCACTCGCGTTCCACCTTGTGCTTCAGGAAAAGAAAAACCGGCCGTCAGCCACACAAACCGATAACAGCCTAAAAACAGGTTTGAGCTGAGCGAGCAAACAGATGAAGGTTAAACGTTGTTGGTGCAAGAGGGAGGAGTTTATTTGCAGAGTCATTGAAGTTCAAGGACGCTTCACCAATCACGTTCAGTATCAGGCGGCAGCAGAAATGTGTTTTCAGCAGCTTTTCACGCTTTACCTCCAAGTCGAAGCCGTAGAAAAGCTTAAAAAACTCGGGGACTCTCCTGAAGTCCAAACTCTGATGGGACAGCAGGAACCTGTTCAGCACCACGTACATGTGGTCCTCTGAGGAAAGCAAACGCACACGAGCAGGTCAGCGATCCTTACACGCGGAGAAACGAGTGCAGAACATGACCGATTGGCTTGGGGAGCCTAAAAAGCTACTTTTAGCCTAAAAAGCACCTCTTGGTAAATAACGAGGGTCAAATGTCATGAGGCAGAAAGTGTTGCGGGTTACACACCAGGTCTGAGCATCTGCTGAGCCACTTTGGTGATGTAAGTGGTCATGACAAACGGGAGCCTCTGATTCTGCTGCTGGACTCCATTTTTGACCATGTCCAACAAGTAGAGCAGCTGCAAGACGAAAAAACAAGCTCATCAGCGTTTCCGAGGCGACTTTCACACGTGCAGTATTTACACGCTTGCAGAACACCTCTCTAATAATTCACCTGTCTCCTCTCTCTGAAGCGAGCACCGTCCAGGTGTTGGTAGAAGCAGCTGAGCACGTGGTACGCTGCTGCTCGCACCTGTGGATCGTAGCTGCTCAGAGCCATCACAGTGACTCCGAGAGCGTGGCTGGATACAAACTTGAGGCAGTCGATGACGCATTCTGTCACACAGAGGAGGAACGACGCAAAAGATGTAAGAATCGATTATTTAGACAGATTATTCCGAGTGATGACAACCGGTGAAATGTGCTACCTGGCCGCAGGATGGCACTGAAGAGAGGCAGCAGAAAACACGGATCATACAAGCTTCCAAGATCCTTCACTGCATTATGGCTGTAGAGAGGCTCTGTGCTATCCTGAAAGAGGGTAAAAGCATGAACATCACACACAAAAAGGAATCATATTTCTGAAAAGGAAAACACGAACCTGCAGGATGAGTCTGCGCTGCTGTGGAAAGTGTGCAACAGTCTGCAGCATCCTGCCAGGCTTCAGCAGGGCCAGCAGGTCATCGGAGCTCGTCTGCTTCCACAGAGACGCTCCCAGGCTTTTGCTGGCCTTGTGGTACTCCACGGCTGCCGGGCCCCACGACAGCGACCTGCGGGCGAGAGCTCGCGCTGAGTGATCGCATTAAAAACACGCAGATGTCCTGCATCAACGTGAAAAAGGTGAACTCAACCTACTGGAACTTGAGCAGGCTGACTTGGTTTTTTTCATATTCTTGAAGAAGCAGTAAGAGTTTTTGATCTGCAGAACAAAATGCGATATAAGATGAAGCGGCGACAAACATAAAGCATGAAAAGGAAAAAAAAAAGGAGTTCGTTTCACCTGAAGCGCTCAGCGTAGCTCCGTATGCTCCCAAAAGGACAACAAACTGATTGATGCCGCAGACAGACGGGCATTTCTTCACCACACAGAGCAGCAGGAGCACCAACTTCTCTAAAATGACAACAAACACGTGTTTGTGATCAAAGAAACGTTGAAGAATAAAGCTCAGAGTCTGTAATCTGTCTTTTTATTGGATTGTACCTTTGCTCTGACACCTGCTCGGCTCCTCGTCAGAGTCCAGCATGGTGGGCAGGAACAGAGAGTGGCTGCAGATCATCATGTGAAGAGTGGATAACGGGATCAGGTCCTCCTGCGCCTCGCCGTCACCATACATGAGCTCCAGCAGGGCGCTCAGAGTGCTCAGGAAGTGCTCGTCTCTGTAGCGATATCTGGAATTTAAGACGATTTTTCAGTCACCTATTGAAAATGATGTGGCAATAAATCATTAAATAGGAGAATGAATCAAAACCTACTTGAGTCCATTTTTGACAAAGCTGTTCCACTCGGATGCAGTGATGTCATCAGCGGAGGCCTGCGTGAAGAAAAGAAATTAGAAAATGCAAAAACTTTAAGTGTACAAAGCGAGTGTAAAGCAACCCCACCAGGACTCGCCGCAGCCTCTGCAGGAGGCCGTGCTCCTGCTCTGCAGCCTGGTCTTTACAGTGACTGTAAGAGGCAACGAGACACTTGACAGCTGCAGCTGCGACAGACTTCCTCCACTTCTCCTGCTCCTCTGGGCAATCAGCGAGCTTGTCACTGATAACATCTACTAGCTGCCATCTGGAAGAGAAATGAATATTTCTCTAATAACTTTTGACAGTAATAATTTACTTTTCTGCAGCTGCGACTATAAATTTTACCTTTCAAAGCTGTCCACATTTTGAAGAGCACTGGGAAGACGGCTGATCAAATCCCTGATGTCCTTGATGCTCGCAGAGAGCTTTATCAAACTGGCTAAAGTTTCTGCGAGCTGGGCTCCGGACTCCTCGGTCAGATCTCCCAGAACGCACCGGGAGAATTTGGCAAACAGCGCTTGCTTCAAGGCTTCCAAAATCTCTTTCTGGACTGTAGAAACAACAGCATATCTTAATTAGTATCTTAATTAGCACAGCTATGGCAATGAGAGGTTAGACATCCGTTTGTTTCGGTACACACCATCGTTGGGTCTGGCTGGGTCCTCTCTGCTTGCCACCTGCAGGTATGTATTAATGATTGGAAGGAAGGCTTCTGATTGGTCAGAGAGCTCCTCCATGTTTTCAGGTTCGAGGCACCACACCTCAAAGCGGAGCCGGTGAGCGGAGCTGTTCTGCAGCAGGAGGGAGCAGATGGCCAGAGAGTCTGAGAGGGGCCTTTGGAGGCAGTGCAGCAGCACATCTGTGTGGATGAGCTTTGCACTGTCTGGCTCACTCGACAGAAACCGGAGAAAGAAGGCCTCCAGCGCCGGGTTGGAGCAGGACAGCAGCAGGGTGCCCAGACCCCGGAGGTGTGCCTGTGTCAGAAAGGTGCCGTGGTCCTGGGAGGCGGTGTATCTGCACTCTGTGAGAATCTGCAGTGCTGCCTGAGCGTATATGCTGAGCTCAGAGTTTGCCCCCTTGCTGCTGGGGGAGATGAGGCGGTCATGTGGGAGGAGCAGCAACTTGGAGGCAACCTCCCTGAAATGACTGGAATCCATATAGTTGTGCAGCGACAGGAGGGCCTGGAAAGTTCTGGAGTGTTTCTTCGCCGGCTGAGAGCTCTTCTCCGTCAGCTCCTTGTGAGCAGCTCTTTCTAAAGCTCCCATATAGCTGCTCAGAAGCTCCAGATGATTCAGTTCATGAAGAACAGGAGCACAGAGCTCCAGCAGGACCAGGATATTATCAGTCAGCAGTGCACACAAGTGCTTTAGTCTGATGGGGTTCAGAGAGTGAGGAGGCACGATGGACAGCTCCAGAGCCAGAAACCACTGCTGCAAACATGGATGCTTGAAGATGGAGCCAAGAGCTGAAAGAAGGATCTAAAGAAAGACTTGCATTTAAAAATCTCTCAATCCAAAAAAACCCCCAACAGAATACTGATCAAAACCCTGAAAAACGACAGCAAACGCTTCTTTTCTGACCTGCTGCCTGTTGGCTTCTTCTGGGGACGACTGGGCGGGCTCCACAAACAGGTCGGATCCTTCCTGCGATGCTGCTGCAGGCTCAGAGGTCTCTGCCTCCTGAAAGCCTTGGAGCTTAGTTACCATCTCTTTGAGTATTTCCATGAAGGTCTTCAACAGGGCAGCGCCGACATCTTTAGAGAACTGTGAAGAGGAAACGATGCATTCATTTTTTGCATATTTAACTTAATGTAAATGTGCAGTGAGCTCGTGTTTTTGCACCCACCGAGCCAAAGTTTTCCACGGTTGATTTAATGTAGAGTAACATCTGCTGGACTGCAACTGGAAGCTCGGCCACGGGAACGGAAGCTAGAGCTTCCTCTGCATTTTTCCTGAAGGTATCCTTAAGTAGCGTGTTTGGACCTCGGATGTAGGCAGCTTTCATCAGTGCGGCGAATGAAACTTGGTCCGACAGTCCCTCGGCGTGGCCTTCAGCCGACTGGAACTGCAAAGGAAAAAAAAGCAGGAGTATCATTACAAATACGTGACAACGCTGGTTTGGGGATGTCTTGCATCGCAAAAAAACTGACCAGTTCTTCGCGGCACTGCTGCGGTAGCCACTTGGAGTAATACTGATGAAAGCTTATGATGGATGAATGAGGGGAAGCGGAGCATTCGGAGGAGACGAACTCTTTATCGTACTGCAGCAGAGCCAGACAGAGGGGGAGCGGCTCCCTCTGGCAGTGCAGCACATCTGAGAGCACTGCAGCCAAGTATTCATATACCATCCCTAAGAAAGGCAACAGCAGAGGCTTACAAACGTGACACTACATTCAGTTATGAAATCAGCTTTCCGAACATGCACTTTCATGCTTTTGGACGTGCTTTCCCACCATCTGCTGGCAGCTTGTTTCGGGCCTCCAGGGCAGCAGGTACCAGGGCGCTGAAGGGGAAGCTTTGGATAATGAGGTCTTCATTCACGGATGTGCTGAACTCCTCCAGCTCCCCATCACCGCCCTCCATGATGATATCCAGCATGTCGATGACATCTGTGATGGAGAAATGAAAAAGCAGAAACGTTCGCAGACACACTCGGGCCACGAAGACCCGACCTTTGACTTCAAATTTAAATGCTCACCATCTATGTGAGAAACTGGGACGCTGGCCGCGTCGCCCTCCTCGCTGCTCAGGTTCGCCTGCAGATAAGCCGCCTCCTGGACCAGGCTGGCAACTTTATCCGTGTACTGGTAGGAAGTGCACACCAGTTTAACCAGCACCTGGAGCGAGAGACAGTTTCTCAGAGTTTATTAGCAGGTATAAGGACATATGAGAGCTGTGACAGCCGTGTGCTCTGCTGGAAGACTCACCCGCTCCAAGAACTGAAGAACAGGCTCTTGCTGGTTTGGTTCTAGTCTGGCTAACTGTTCAAGCCAGAGCTCAAGCTCCGCCCAGGTGTGCTCAAACACGCCGGTGTCCTTCAGCACCTAAATACAGGAGCGGACACCCGTTTTAGCAACATGAATGTATATTATATATCTCCTCTATACAGACTTTGCCTTAAAGGCTCTTATTTCCACAGTTTCTCATACATCAGAATTTGAGGATACTCGGTTACCTAGGTTACATCGTTTGAGTGACGCGTATATTTCCTCCAGAAGTGAAAAAATATAACTCATATGCTCATAGTTTGTTTGCCCAAATGAGCCAATTCTGAGCACATTAGCAGTCAACAGTGATCAAGACTCGTTGGGGTTTATGAAGCTAGTTCAAATATCTAAATATATGCTTCTCTTACAGCGCAGGTTCAAAGCACAGCGGAGATCAAATGCTCCTTACTTTCAGAACCAGCTTCTGTGTGGAGGCCCTCAGGTGGCTGCTGCTGCTCACAAACATCTTGAGAAGCAGGTAAAACACCGATTTCTCCGCGGATGATGATTCTTTATCGGCGACGCCCTGTGAAAACACACAGCTATTTAGAACTGATGACGAGGCGAGAGTTTAAATGGGGAGTTTAACTCATTCACCTGCATGCGGAACCAGGAGAACTTGCTTGCAGGAAGATCCAAGGCTAACTGTAGTATGTGGTGCTGCAGAACTGGGGGAACTTCTTCCTTCATTCCTTTCTCTGACACAATGCCTAAAGAGATATAAAAAAAAACCCCATCAAGCAACGCTGAATGTTGGAGCAACACAACAGGAACAGCACGTTTAAACGATTACCCTTTAAGAGCTTGCTGAAGTCAAATCTGCACTGGCTGACCAGATGTGGCACCACCCTCTGGTAGAGGCTGATGCCCTGAAGAATCAGAGTCTTCAGCAGGATGACCTCAGCTGCATCTTCAGCTGTTTTGTCCTCAGTCGGTTTAGCACTGCCTTCGCTTTTGCCCTTTTTGTCTTCACCAGTCTTCTCCTTCTTGCTCATCGACTGCCACTTTTCAATTATGCTCGTCATGTCAGGCAGAACCTGGAACGGAGCGTGAGCGGCGGCTTGAGCCTGTGCGTGTGCGTCGCTTGAGCGTATTAAGACCCTTTGTTGAACTTACCTTTCCGAGTGTCTCCCTGTACTGCTGCACCAGTTCCTCCATCATCTCAGCCGTGTATACGTCTGAGCTGCGCCACACAGACTTGTCCAGGAGATGCTCGATGTTCTTACTGGCTCTTTTCAAGATGAAATTGGCCACTGACAGAGTCGTGATGTGCGCTGCTGTGTTGGCAAGCTGTCAAATCAGAGAAGAGACGCTCTAAACAAAGTGTTTACGACAGGAAAATCAATTTTACGACGCTCAGTCGCTTACGGTGAAGCCCTGTGTGAAGAAGGCCTTGTTGCAGACTGGAGGAAGCGATATCACCATCATGATGGAGAGCAGGCGAGGCAGAGGGATCGCCTCACCAGCTTGAAAGACTGTGGAAATGTCTGGCTGAGCCTCGTAGATCTGATATCAAATGCAAAGGCCTCTGTTACCATCTAAAAGCACATTTATTACTTAAACACCTTCACCAGCAGCAATTACCTTTTTAAGAAGCTTCACATTGTCTCGCCAAGTGGTTTTGAGGCGTGGCGTGTACGCATACTGAGTCTCCTTGAAGTATCTGGGCAGAATATCGGGGCTAGCTCTCAGCACGTTCACCACCAGGTCTGCCACCAGCTCGTCGTCCACCGCCTGCTTCAGGCCCACCAAAAACTGGAGCAGGACAAGGTTTCCGGCCCTGCAGAGAAGTGACATCCAGTGATTCCCCACGGGACGTTTTCAGAAAAGCGAAAACGAGAAGTTGGCACATTAATAACTTACCTGCCAGCCGTGCCAAAGCTGGCGTCGTGGAAGCTGACGCCATGCTTACGGGAGCAACACAGGTCCAGCAGGAAGCTGTGGACAAGCTGCCGGACGGCGGCCGTCCCGGCAAGCTCAGAGTTTTCCAACATCTTGCAAAAGGATTATTAAATTAAAATGACTTGGATTTTGTAAAACAGCCTTTTGTTTCACGTGACACAAAACAGCAAGCGACCTACTCTGTCATCATCCACGCTCGCATCCACGATCCCGCTCCATTTATACAGCGACGCGACGCTGCCCAACACAGCAGGCGTGAAGAAACGCACTTTCTGGGTTTTACTAATCGCCTTGTTGAGAACAACCTACAGAAAGATGGGGAAATGCACTTAATTACCAAATCCATGATCTCACCTGAAAGAAACACTTCGGCCTGAGCTTACTTTAGTTTTCAGTGTGGACAAAATCAGGCCGACTGTGGACATCCTGTCCTCCTTTAGACCTGTGCTCAGGATCACCGGCAGCAGTTCTAACACACCAAATAAACACGTAATCCACATATACACACGTGAGAAATGAGACACAGCTGCATAAATTATAATTATTACCTTTGATTTCTAATATCTGCACAATCGTCGCATTATCTCCCGACACCAAGAAGGAGAGGACAAACTGGGTAAAAGCCTGGCGGACATCAGGTCTACCCTGCAAAGGAGAATTCACTGATTTAGAGAATCCAACTAAGCTGATGCACACTGTAAACCCAGAGGACAAATACTGACACGCACCTGCTTATCCTTCATCTTTGCCAGACCACACACATATTTATTAATCTGGAAGTGACTTAAGACCTCTCTGGCAGCTTCGGGACCCTGGGCGACGAGGGCGGACAGGAGACCAAGACACTGGCGGATAAACCTGTTGCTCAACAGGAAAGAAAACTTCAGTGTCGTGAGCAGAGGAATCCGTTTATTCTGACTGGCACTTTGCTCTGCTGAGATCGATGAATCAACCTGTAGTTCCCTGAGCGGAAAGACCCCTGCAGGAGCTTCATGTAGCTGAAAACGGTCTTCTTTACAATGGCACTGCCGACCACGCTGAAGTGGGAGAGGTCACTGGCTGTCCTCAGGAGGATCGTCTCCAGGCTCTCAAAAATCAGCATCATCTGGGCAGAAACGAGTTTGTTCAGAAAGAGGCAGCCGGGCAGAGCCATGTGCTGGGAAACTTCAGCCTACCTCACTCTCTGCGTGCTTTTCTCCTTCGAGCAGCTGGAAGATCTCTGCACACTCCATGGATATTTTAATGTAACCTTCAACCACATCATACAGGTCGGACCGCGGCAGCTTCTTAGCGGTCGATACGAACTTCTCCAGTCCTGCAGGCGACAAACGGAGGGCACTCAAACACTGCACACGATGACTGAACGGACGCGTGAATATTATGATTTCAAGCTTCGCTCACCTTTCACGGCTCTGGTCGGGTCCTTCAGCATGGCTTTGAAAACTGTCCCGTTAAACTCCGGAACCGTTTCTTTTTTCCGCGGAGTTTCTGACTCCGGCGGCGCGTCGCTGCGCCGCTTTCTGTCCATTTCAGTGAAAACAACCAGGAATGACCGCTGACCTGAGCTTTTAACGCACTATGCTGCCATAAAAGTGTTGTCACGGCACCCACGCTGCTCTGTAAACACGACGCGGTACAACGGAATTGTCATCCGGCCCGAAACGTTTGCTGTCGAACTTTAGTTCCGCGTTGTCATTCAAGCCGCTTCAAATCTGTTTTTATCAGCACTCGATTCAGATGTTTAACTTTCAAGAAGATTTAAATATTTTTAGTCATGTTTGATTATTACAGAACGACGTAAAAAGCCCTCTTACACTGAGGCTCTAATTTGATCATTTCATTCTCTTTTAAAGCTTCTTTCACACAGACTGCGGGATCATCTTCAGGCTTCAGTTGCTACAATAATAAAGTCTGCTCTCAATCAATGATTAATCCCTCCCCAGTGGGGAGTTGCAGTGGGATCATACCAGCCATCAGTTCTTAGACTGCATCCATTCTTCAGACTTCATTCGGATGTCAACTTCACAGCAGTGATGCTTCTCTGAGTGTTGCACAGTTATTACACCACAGCTGACAAAATCTGTCCACAGAGTGACAGAGACAGAGGTATAAAGACCCACCCTTACTCAGAACCACCTTCAAGGTGCATCCCACCATCCACATTTTTATCTCACTCAGTTGTGGAGACAGATGGTGCCAACTCTGTGTGTGCATGTGTGTGTGGTTGACTTGGAAGATTTGTGTAGTCTGGACCATAGCTACTGAGTAAAGGAGAAGAAGAGAGGCCTACCAGGCATTGGCTCCCCCATGCTGTGTCTGAGCCTCACATTCTTTTCATTTATGTGTGTTTGCAAATCCACCCAAAAAGCACCTTCACCTGCTGTTTAAACTCGTGGGCTCCAAGAACTCACTGGCTTTGCAGCTGGTGCCGATCCACTGCAAGATGTTTTCAACATACAGTATGTTGCTTTCGTTTTTATGCTTAACTAAAGCATAATAAGTTGGGGAAAACACACATTTTGCTGAGCCATGCAGACACAGTTGTGGTTCAGATTTGTATCCTATTTAAAGAGTATCTGGGTTTTAACCACAGTGGTGCCTTTTCTCAGTTATTCTCTCTGCAAACTTTTGCACACGTTGCCTAAACAGATCTAACTGTTGACATTGAAGTGATAAGAGACCAGTGCAATTTTGCCACAGCGACATTTGCTTTGCAGCCCCGACGTCTCGTTCATCGTGTATTCCTATTGATTTGCTTGGAGAACATCACAGAGAACATCCAGCAGTTCATCTGCTGCTTGAGCTCAATTCTGTCTCACAATATGTGACATCCTCACAGCACAGGCGCCATTGTTTCACAATATCCTTCACAGCACAGGCCTGCACTTCTAAAACCACACATCTGCTTTTGATGACTGCTGGGAAAAGACGGCCATTATATTTTTAGTGGAGTGAATTTGAATGGGATAGCAGTGTTTCACAAACTGGAATTTCAGCATAAAATCTTCTGTGACTTGTGTTCCCATGAATGTGCTGTATTTATTCAGACGTTGTTATTCAATGCATGACCAGTAGGGGGCGCCTTTGCCTGGTTTAAGAATGAAACTTTCGCACTGAATAATAATTTTCAGAATGACTTGCAAACAGCAGTTGAACAAAACATCCCGTGGTGCAGTTAATCAGATCAATCGTTTTTTTCCAGTGACAGCTTGGCCCTGTCGAGCCTCTGCAGTGTGATTTGATTCCAGCTCACTGCGGTGCTCAAACCAGACACACCAAGGCCCACTTTGATGGCTCAAACACCTTATAACATGTGGTGCCGCACAGAAAAACTTCCCTCTGTGTTCATTTTCATTCATTTTTAAAGATGAATTATGCAGCTCTTACTTCTGCACTCCCAGTCAAAGAAACATTATATCGAAACCACAGATTCGACGGGTTTTAATTTTCAATATTTACGAAACAGCAGAAGTTGTGAGACCGACTCTCGTCTTGCTCAAAGCACTGACCAAATCTCGTTTTAATAAAATAAAGCCTGCAGCCTGTTGCAACTTGCCAAAAGAAGCGATTGCCAGCTTGTTTACAGCTACTGACTGAACAGAATATTTAGTGAAAAAATGCCTTCAAGACATGACGAAACAAATTAAAACATAACTTTAATCATGGTGCAGGCAGAGTAAACAGTGGCAGGTAATACAGACAGAATTATTCATTATGACCTGCTGGGCATTACTGCCTGTTGCGCCTCCTTCAGGGCCCGTGGGTCAGTTGCAGGGTCATCAGTCCGGTACCATCATTCACCATTCCTTTAGGGCCGTCTCCTGGAGGCGGAGCAGTGACAGGAATGTCTCCATGTCACCCCTTGCAGCTGATGGATGTTCACCCCTGCGACCATTGTCTGGCTTTGTCCTTCCTCCTCATCCGGAGCCAAAAGCTGCCTTTCTCACTCTCTTCTGTCAGATCTTTCATTGCCTTCCACAGTTTTCTTCCGGTCATTCCTCCGTCCCTCAAGAAGCGCGTGGCCCCCCCAAAGCCCAGCATCCAACCTCCACTAGGTAAATGGTGGTCTTCCAGCATGCTTCCCAGCACTTGGCAGCCAGCTCTTCTTATTTGGCCGAAAATAGCCTCCCGTGGTACCGTGAGCTCAATGAGGTGCACAGATTTTGCCTTTGTGGACCACACTACTATGGTGGGACGGACAGACGTGATGATGATCTCAGAGGAGAAGAGACGCTGCCTGTCAAGGTCAGACCCCGTGTTCCACTTCTGGAAAAGGGCCTTGGTTTTTCTTTTGGTCTTAAATTTCTTCTTCCCTGCTCTCTGTGACAGAATTCCTCATTCCCAAACCACTGGTGAAGATTCTGGAGGACAAGAAACTGTGTTGTACAGGAATCGGAAGCCTTGCCTGTGGGATCTTCCACACTTCAGACCTACTGACAGCTCGGTCCACTTCGCTGCAAGTCTGAAGTGAGAAGAGTGAGAGAAGAAAGATTTTTGATCAGATTTCAGGGGTTGTTGCTCGCTGTTGACACATTTTATTATTGATGTAGCACCTCGTGGTGATGGATTGCTGCTCCAGTGCCACCAGGACTGCTGTAAACTGGTGAGGAGGTTTTGGAAAAGCCCTCTGACTAATGAAGGGAGAAGTTAAAAGTTCATTTTCCTCTTGTTGAACATCAGTGTTAATATTCTTGAAAAGCTCGAAATACAGATTGTTTTCACATCCAAACAGGCACGTGCACGAACCTCATGAGGTAGCACATGATTCAAAATGTGCTGTTCCGTCCTGCTAAAGTGCTCTTATGCTGGGATCAGGCTACGATCCCAGTATAGGGAGAGAGGAAGCAGGAGTGGCACAGCTTCCCACTCCACAAATGTTGTGTTTATTTTTGATTTTTTGGCCCGGAGTGCACCATTTCCTAAAATACCACATCTGTGAATCAGAATGGTGGGTGTAGAAAGCCTGACATGCCTCTGACAGGGACGGCCGGGCCGTTACAGCCTTGGGATGTAGGAGCGGGATGTTCTAGCCATGTGCGATCGTGTCAGGGCAGGCGTCTTCTCCAAAGAGGAAAAAAAGGAGTTATTTATGACATCGGTCTCGTCCATGCCACCATGTGCTGCACCACTCAGCAGGGATGTAGAAAAAGCACACAGAAACTGAGCAGAGCACATGTTTGCTAAAAATAATATCATAGATGGTTTTATGGGGTTTTAAGCTTCATTCCAAAGTTTCAGAGATTTGTATTTCTTTCACATAAAGACTCTTTCTCTTTTCTTTCTGTGCAACTGTAAATCACAAGGTTATAGACTATACTTGTGCTGATTTCCTCTATTACGCTGCCAGTAGCACAATTGGGTCTGGATAGAGATACTGGGTGGTTTCCAGAGAGCTCCTTCCCACAGCTGAAGCCACTTTACCATGCCTGTATTCACCACAGTGAACCACAGACCTTTCTGTGAGGTTGCAGCACTTCCGCTGTGCGCCTCTCGGAGCTCCTCCTCACAATAACACTGCAGCCAACGCCGTTAGAGGATCAAAGATCCGCTCGCGCTTAACAAACAGCCAGACACTCGGCCTATCAGAAACATCTGGGAGCGGTTGGCTGCAGCTGCCGCTTCGTGCCCACACCCCAGAAACAATCAGGACGGATGCCAGATGTGGAGAGCATCTCACGTAAGGCTCAGATGTTTCTGCTCCTCGCAGTCACTCACCACAGGGAGAAGCAGGATGCTTTCTGATGTCCTATTAAATTTAGACTGTGCTGCACCCGGATTGGGTTTGGTGCCTTGGGATGTGCCACCGGCTTGTGGCTTGTCACTATTCGGCAAACTGATTGAAAACAGTGCTGTATGCAGAAAACTTATAGAATTTCTTTTTCCAAATGTGTGTGTGAACCACTAAATATCACCTACTGTTAATGGAGAGACACTTCACAACATCCTATAAACCTTCCATCCCAGCTACTGTTGCACTGGGTTTTGCTGTGATGCTCCTGCAGGAAACAAATGTAAGAGTATATTTACTAAATGTGCCAGCTGGTGAAGCCCACAGTTTTTTACTTGTTTCTGCAGAGACTTTGGAAGCTGGTGTCAGATTTCATATTTGTGGCAGCGTTTAATCTTTAATTATGGCTGAACTTATATACTTGATATTGCTTTTGGAAACTCGTGCGAACAAACTTTTCACAGAGACTGCAAAATCGAATGAGAGACGATGCCAGAGGCTTTGTGTCAGTGCTCATGCACGATGCATTCGAATGTAAAGTTAATGCTACGCGGACACGCAGATACCCAGTGAGTGACAGGAGTGGATCTGATGCTGAGGCCAGATCTGAGCTGGTGTGGAGAGAGACTTCCGCTCCTGGAGGTTCCCCGTGGCGACTAGGAAAACACTTTGGTGGATATTATACACTGTTATGTTTTCCCCTCTCCTGTCTCTGCCTGATCTTTCTTTCTACACACCATTAAAACAACATCAATTGGCCGAAGAACCTTTAGCGAGACATCCGAAGCGAAGTTCTGTGAAATAGCCTCACGGTGACCCCTTTATCTTTCATTATAATGAATGAAATTATTTTGTCCTGTACATCAAAGGCTTCTGCTCTCTACCCTCTCCAGTGGAGACATGGCTTTTTTATAACACCCTTGATATGCACTGGTTTTAGATTTAAATGAAGCCCTGTTTTTAAGTTCTGCATCTACACTGCCTTTGCTCATCATCAGTGGTCTTAAAGGTGGCTTCATGTGAAACCTTGCCTGCAAGTAGACACGTCAAAGAACAGAAGACGTCACTGTAAAGTTTCTGTCCTCGTGTTCAAGGTCGTCCTTTCCCCTGATCTTAAAGAGAACGGTGCCTTACAGTGCGAACGGCTACCTGAGGAAGGTGAATCTGGGTTTCTTGCACATCAGTGAGTAGATGTGCCGTTCCAGCTCGGGCTGATACTGATAGATCTCTCCGAGGCTCTTCTGTGAGCACAAGATATTTTAATTATTTATCAATCTCCTGGCACCACAGAGATCACAGGGACAGTTATCATTTGAATGTAAGCCGTACTTACAAAAACATTACTTTAGAGTCGCTTCTTCTTTGTGCTAATTAAAATCTCAAGCTTGAGGTTAAAGATCATTAATGATAAGATCAAGCTTTTGTAATAGCTTCTGCTAAGTTTGGATGATTCTGAGATTCCCAAGAAGAGGAAGAAGAGGAAGAAGAGGAAGGACAGGACAACTGGCTGTTTTTTTTAATTCACTCATTCATGCAGGTGAATCACTGAGACTCCTGTAAGGTGTTAGTGCAGGAGAATGCATGCGTGGAAACCAAGCTGGTACCTGGTCAGTGACCTCATCAGCATGCCGAAGCCACGGGCTGTCTCTCGAGCTCCTTTCACACCGCTGTGATCACACCGCTGCTTTATCTGTTACGACGGCGCTACCATTTCTTTTAAGGCCGTCGGCTTTGGCTGTAGTTTCCTGAACTGATGAGTTAGAGAATAACAGGATTCCCCGAGCTGCACGAAAAAGGATTGGGTTTAAAACCTCAGCGAATCATCAAAGGGCAAAAACAGGATGTGGTTATTTTCTATATCTGAGGTTATAAAATCATTTCGTTCGGTATTAAAGTGATTATACTGGTGTAATTTCTGATGTGCAACCTTGACTGTGTATTTTTGGCTGTGGCTTCAGCAGCTGCTTTATAGAGTGCTACTGATTATAGTGTTTGTACAGCCCAAAGCACATATGGCTTTGACAGTATCATAGCAGTTCTCTTCTTAAACATCTGTGCATGACTAACACTGAAACATGGCATATTGATGTATCCTCCCATGAGCCGCTTAAACATATGATTTACTCCACATCACCTTTGTGCTCCATCCCTCTTCCTGAGTGTGCCATGGATTTCTATAGCTTTACTATTTAGCATTATTCCTAAACGTATGTCAGGCATATATTATGTCTCCCAAGTTGACCTTATTTTACACAGCAGGTTCTGCTGCATGCTATTGCAGTTTTCAGGATGATTTAAAGCCGCAGATTATAGCTGACCAGCTGCCCAGACCTTCGGAGAATGGATGTGCTGTGCACGGACACAGCTGTGTTATTGCCCTTTGATGTTACTTTATTTCTGAGATTCTCACAGTGTAAAATTAAGCAAAGATTCCTGCAGTCAGCAGCTGAACCTGGACAAGGCAAAGCATGGAGGTTTGTGATTTCAAGGCTTCGCTGCAAGGACGAACACGTCAGATAAACCGACGTCTTCAGAGATTCGTTTTTTTTTAAATAATTATCACTACAGATCATTAAAGTGTCAGATAAAACTACAGTGTAATGTTTTGGCACTAAATTTTAATCACTTTGTGAACATTTAGAATTTGTGGATATTTAGTTTTTAAATGTTAATTTTACATACGTGCAGACAACAAAAACTGTCTGTAATATATAAACGTAAACGGATTCTAATAATCTTAAACACAGTATTGTTGTTGTCTTCTTGCATTGGACTGAAGTGCAGGATGTTGACTCTGTCTGGCTGTCACAGGTCGTGCTTGAACACAGAAGTCCACCTGGAATCCAGAATATTACAGCTAAAAGAGAACACGGACAAAGGCTTTAAATAGAGTAGCAAGGGACTTGGACAGGAACTAGATGCAACTGAAGCTAATTAAGGTGACGTCATACAAAATAGAAGACACAAGAGAAAAATAACCACCAAAATAAAACAGGAAGCAAGACAACAGAGAAGCTGCAAGTTCCCCAGGCCAGCTGAGCGAGATTATCTCTGCAGTGTGTCCTGGGTGTGCTCCATGGCCTCCGCCTGTTAGGCCATGCCCGGACCAGCTCACCCAGGAGACATCCTGATCAGGTGCCTGAGCCACCTCACCTGCTGCTTTCACTGTGGAGGAGCAGCGTTTCTACTCTGAGCACCTTTCACATGAATCAACTCCTCATCCAATCTCAAAGGCTGAGCGCAGCCACCAGCTACATAAAAGGAAACACGGAAGTCCGCACCCGAAACCCATCGCAGGAATCCAAACATCAATACCTAAACCCACAAACACCGCGAACAAACTCTCAGGATAAATATAGCTCTGACAGAATGCAGTGCGTTGTGTTATAGCTGCTAATAGCTAATGTGAAATGTCCATTACCTAATTGTCCAGAGAGCTGTGTGATTCCAGTGCACTTATGCAGACAAATGGCCAGTCACACCCGACTGCTTATTTCAGAGTCCTGTTGGGGTTTCTCCTCATCACTTAATGGTGATGATAATAAGTCTCCCTCGTGTAGCCGAGCACCTGGCAGTGAGTCTCTGGATGCCAAGATCCTCATAAGCATCTATTTTAATTATGCAGGAAAACAACCACTGAAAGAAAGAAAATGACCGTGACTGCTGCTGCTGCAAGGCGACCGTGCAGAAATAACAGGAAAGCCTTCAACATCCACATCGTTGTCGGCAAGATTAATTTCTAGTTTTTCCAACATAAAGTGGCAGGAAAAATGAAAAGTGCTCGGTTTCATGTACTGAAATGGCTCATGTGCCGCTTTCAGAAAGCTGTTTTCTGTTTGCATCTCCACGAGTAACTGTTTACAATCTGCAAGCATTCAGCTCTGGTTCTCGTTATGCAAATGTTTGCTCGTGAGCGCGACCATATGGATCATGTGACCGTCAGACAAATTGCTGGTGAAGCTGGCAGCCCCGGGGGCCGATGCCTTAACTCCAAGTAAATAACTGGCAAAACATCCGCCGCTGATGATGCCCTAATGAGAGAATTTGTGCTCAAAACACCAGTGTAATGACATTTTTCAGAGGTTCTTTGGCAAATTGTGAAATGACTTTTTGCCCTGGCTGCCATATAAATAGGAATATATTTAGCATTGATAGGAGGGTGTGGGTCATTCATGTTTCCTGTGGAACCTACTGAAAGCTTCACGTGTGCCAAAGTAAATGATTACATCCAGTGACTCGCGGCAAAGGAAAATAGTTTCCACGGTTATATATTATTTGAGTTTATCCTGTCACTCCATCTGCATGCATCTGCAGTAAAGTAAAGCTCTGATGATGTTGTGCAATCATGCAGAGTTCGGTACGGCTGCCACGGCGAGCAGATGAAGGAATCCGCCCAGGTTGCTCTGTGCTGACCCTGACAGTGATTGCTCTCTCACGGTGCCACTCATCGCTATGCTGTGCTTCAAAGTGACAGACCAAGTAGAGTCAACAACTTTCTCCGCTGACAGCACTGTGAAGTGCAGAGTAATGGGATTAGAGGCTTTTTTTTTTTCTCTCACTAGGATTTTTTTTTTCCCTCAAAGAAATTTTTGCTTGAGCAATTTAATTGTTTTGGGAATTCCAGGGCATCTCCCTCAAAGCTGTGCATTCCTTTCCCTCCACAACACAATGCATTCCTGGGGAATAAAAGTGATCTCCATCAGAATCAGTTAGACTCCCTACAATGTCTCAGGAATTTTGTCCTGCAGGAGAGTGGCATGTTGGACTCGGTGATGGATAGTGTATTAATTGGAAAGCATTAGAAAGTGGGTGGCATTGTTATAAGGCAGACTGCTGTTGACTGGACAGAGGCCTGAAGCAGATTTAGTGCTGTTTAGTATTTACAAATGAAGATATTTGGGATATTTCAAACCTATAGTTCATTAACTTTACTTCTATCCACACAGCATGCAAAGGGCAATTTCCCAAAAAGTATTAGAGCTACATTCCCATCTGCAGACGTGCTAAATTACTCTGCCTGCTAGAGCTTTTTTCAATTGTTAAGATTCACTGTTGCAGCTACGAGAAGACATCATTTCAGTGTTGCTTGAGGGGAAAATGCCAGTTTTATCAGTTTTCCCCTCAAATTAATTATATTTCCCCTTGGCTTGAGGCTGTTTTCAAAGCCTGCGAATGGAAATGTTTTCTCATTAACGTTATTTTTCTGTACAGTTCATTAAACCTGTTATTTGTCAAGAACTGAGACAACAGAGACAACTCTGTGTGCCACGCTTAAGTGTGATTAAACTCACTGGATTCAAATCAAAGATGTAAAATACCATGACACGAGTAAATCGTGTTCTGCAAGAGTCATTACACACCACAGTCACAAAAATTCCATACAATGGGAATGCTTAAAAACAAACATTAAAGTGGATCTGAAACACTGGAAATTATTAACCATTATGCATCATTTGTCTGGTATCCCATTTTCATTCAGCTGTATGCAGGATTTGTGACAGATAGACCCACAAACAACGACCTTTGTGCAGCTGAGGTCCGTCTGCTTTCATAAGGTCAGGGGCAAGTTAGAGACTTAAAACACAGAGCCTGTTCTGTATTTGTGAATTATAACACTCACAACTTGGAATTTCTAAGAAAAAAATACACATCTTCCCACTTCCCATCCTGGATGAGACTGCTCTAATTTGGAGTTAATACACTTATATTAGTTTTTTTTTTCTTTGGTTACAATGTGGCCGATGACACCACAGTGTGTAATTGCTAAAATGATCTGTGGTGGTTTGCGTACGCAGCTGTGACAGGAAAGGAAGCAGATACACCTTCTTCTTTCTGACAGCGCAGACACAACATAACATTTCTAAGCTGGCATCACGGGGAGGTTTGACCCAGTAACAGAAGAGCGATGGTAGGATCACCTCTGGAGGCTGCACTTTCAAAAACCTGCTCTAGGCCTGCATCTACCCCTTTCATGTTCCAATGCATCTGTGGGGACAAAAGCAAACAATATTAATGTAAGTAAAGCAAACCAAACATTACAAACTCATTGTTTTCCACAATGGTGGTGACAGACTTGAGGATAAATCTCTTTCTTTTTAAGTCCCTCCTTTCTGGGTCAACGTGCTGCAAGGATTTCTTTCCGTAAACAGTTTATTGTGGGAATTTGCGGAGACACGAGGCAGCAGCAAGACAAAGCTGTAATCTGTAAAAGGTTTTCATGGTTAACCAGAAGATGACAAAGAGGCAGGTACTTCCAGAGCTTTATCAAGCAAATGAAAACCACATGTTCATTTGATATGTAGTATCCTTCGCAGTGTAAGTGTAGAATATGCAGTACAGCGATATAAATACACACAGTACAGTGCAACTTTAGCTATTCTACAACGTGATCGTGAACTCTGCAGCTTTCATATGAACGTCACATGAATCCATATCTTTAAAGGTAACATTCAGCGCACCGAGGCTCATGTTTCCAGTCTGGAGGAAATGGTTCACTACTGCTTCTGGTTAGTGTTTTGCCTCAAAGTAAGTCATTAGACCTCTGCTTAACTATGTGCCCAACCCCCCCTCAGACATTTAGTGCTGTTCACCTTGAAGACATAACTTCCATTGTGTTTTGATCCAGACGAGGTTCCGGCGGAGCAGCGATGTGAAGTCTGTGTTCTGGACTGCAGATTATTTACATTTAAGAGGGACGCCTGAATCCATCACTGTAAAAGAATGTGTGTTCATACATGTTCAGTATTTGTGTATCTAGTAGATTTTTCCAACAGCTTTTTGTATTGTGTAATATTACCAAAAATAATGAAATCATCTTGTTGTTCCCTCGATTTTATTTATTTTTTATTAGCTCACGCCCCATTTCTGCTGTTCTGTTTTCCAAGACTTAACAGGAAGCTGTCACTGTAAATTAAAGGCATTCAAAGGCTTTCAGTGTTGCCCAAAGCACACTTCAGATGCAAAAAACCACAAATCTGCCATCGGTGATCTGTGGGCCGACTTCTGCACAAAAGAAGCTGAAAGTTAAATAAAAACGATCCCTCAAAAAATCCTATTTCTTCAGAACATAAAGAATTACAGGGCAGGCAGATACAAGGACAGCTGAATCTTATTATGGGTCTTAATGTAGCAGCTGAAAAAACTGCTTGTGATACAAAACTAAATTCATTGTGGGGTTTTTTTTGGCTGTTTTTTTTTTACATTTTGAGCATCAGGTTGGAAGCAGTGTTGCTGTCATTGATTTGGTTTCCTGGCCCATCACACACTCACCTTTAATCTTGATTAAAATCAATCTATTTATCACTTCTTGCATGGGCTCGCTGCAAGAGTGAAGGAGGCAGGCTGCGGCGCTCCCTCTAATCCACGGTCAAATGTCACTAAAATTAGCAGCACAGAGAAATTACTGAGAGCACAACCTCTTGATGTGGACAGCGTGCAACCTCAAAGTAGAACTGCAGATTTGTCCACCATTACTGCACCTTGTTTTTTAATCACAGCCTCATATGATTCATGAGAGCAGGCAAGATATTTAAAACCAAGCAGGAGCTGAACTCAGTGCATCCCACAGTAAATACACTGGACAATCTCATGCTTGGGAACGGACATGAAAAATGATGTGAAGTTCAAAGTGAGCATTTTTAAAATTAATGCAGATGAAGTCTTTAACGTGTTGACATAAACGTGTACTTTTGTATGGAAGTCAAACGCCGATGCTGGATGAAAAACAGATGCTCCTCGCCAGCGTTTCTGATTCATCCAAAGTGCAAAAACTAATCTGCTTATTGTTGTTTGTGAAGCCATAAACAAATCCATCAGCCTGACATTTCTGCTCTTACTTTCAGTTCATCTTCTCATCTTTAATAATTTATCAAAGTCAGAAAAGGCAAGCCAAGTGAAGTCAAGTTAAGGTTTTGTCATTAGCAGGCAAACAGGATATTTGACAATCCATTGCCTTGTCATCGGGCGGTGTTTGTGGCTTTTTTAAAAATATATATATTTATGCAAAAAATTAAAAAGGGGAGGATATTTGCAATAAAAATGGATCTTGATAAGCCAAAGGATTTTCCTTTGTTTAATAAAATGCTGCACGAGAAACTGCAAAGATAGCAAAGCAGTCTGAGCACAACACAACTGATATGAAGCAGCTCTACATGTTATCTGTGACAGGAAATAAAAAAATAAACAAGGCACTTTATTTTCTTTGCAGCTATACATTTATACAAACACTGATGCTTATTATCTCCACTGACTTCTTCAATGCACACTGCAAACATTAATCTGTGCACACGTGTTATTTAACTCCCAGTTTTCTCCTCCTTTTGATCCTCTGCACTCTAAATCACAGAGAACACATCCGAGCTCAGTGTCACTTTAACTTGTTCTGTCTGCCAGGTATTAAAACAGGGACAGGTAGTGCAGATCATATGGACGATTGTCCCCGTGGAAGTAAAAACCATCTGAGCATGTCGATTAGTGTGAATATATGAATATCTGTGTGAGCTCGCCTCCCTTGCTGTGCTGTCACAGTCATAATGAGAAGCTGCCAGCGCCAGAACTCATTCCACTGGGTGAGCTCGCAGAGAGAAAGTGGGGAGACATAACGAGGTTGGCTGCAGGAAAAAGTTTCAGCCACAAAAATAAAATAAAATAAAAAAATACCGAGCTGAGGGAGAGTGACCAAACTTTTTATTCTTTTTGATAATTCATCTTTTTCTTAATCAGTGCAAACAGACCAAGGCAGCTATGGCTCATACTGACTCCTTTATGCCGTCACTGCAAAGGTATATCATAAATAAGATGCCAATAACAAGTAAAATCCATAAACTATGATGCATTCATCAATTCACATCAGATGTTTCTCGGTAAATCAGCTGATACATCAGGGCCTCTCCGTTCCTCTCCCCTTTATAGGCTCTGAATGCAAAGTGACACGAGTTTAATAACTTTCAGAGCTCTTCCTGATTGACACGAAAGCGGAGCAGGGTTATGGCTGCAGCACCATGAGAGATAAAAGTGGAGCTCCCCCTTGGGGGGTTGACTGAAGATGTAAGCTATGTTCCTTTAAGGAGTCACAACACATGAGGAGAAGTTACAGGCATTGTCTCTTCTCTAGACGTAGATGGAAAACACCCCCAGGAGCTTTCTTGACTTCCAACATCTGAAGGAAAAAGCTGTCTGTATGATGGCTGGATCTCCTTATGACGCGCTGGCTGTGTCGAGGTTGTTTTGTCAAGGTATTGCAGGTGGATGTAATTCATATTAGCCAGGCTCGATTTATATCATAATTCGAGGCTCACTGTGTGCCTGAGAGCACTAGGGTTGTTTTTGTTGACACTATTTATTATGGTCTGTCTCTTACATTGAGTGAAAGCCAACCTGAGGAGGATCAACGTGAGTCTGCATGCTGTTATACTCTCCTGCTGCATATGCATATGACTACAGAAGAAATTTCTCTGCACTGTTCACACCTTTACAATATCACTACTTTGTTTTTGCAGCGCTGATGAACCATCCGGAGCACAGCGAGCTACGAGGCTGATTTTCACTTCCCTTTCGCATAGGATGGTGGCACCAAAGTTCAGCAATAAGCTGACCTGCCTCCGCAGTCGGTGTGGCTCCTTGTGGTAATCGCAGCAGCAGCAGCAGTAAGAGGAGAGGAGCAGGAGGTTGCACTCCGTCACGTGTTGAAGAAATTAGATTTTGGAGACGGACGTGCAGCGCTCGGCCCCCACATCGTTTGGTTTCACTTAGCGCGCTGCAGCAGTGTGCGGAGACCGGGCAGACGGGCAGTGGATGCCGATAGGACGAAAGGAAAGTTTTACAAGAAGAAGTTCGCTTCTTTCTTTTTTAATCATTTCGCCTGATAAGAACTCGGAGAGGCGTAAATAGGAATTTAGCAAAGAAACAAAGTGCGCAGCGGGGATAATGGCTTTTTCCTGAGATGGATGTAACTCTGTGCTTGGTCTTCATGAGGGAACAGTGAGGGGAATTTGTACATCTGGAAAGACAAGTTATCATCTTTAACCAGCAGAAAGGAGCAGATGAATGTGAGTATCCATCACGGCAGGACCGCGCAGACCAGCCTGAGGTTGAACTTATTCATCAGTGTTTCTCCGTCGGCGCGCTTCACCACACGACACCTTGTTACTAATTACTCATTAATTTCACGGGAGGGATGAATGTAAAGCAATTTCCTTGCTGCAGACCCCAATGCAGCCTTATACCCGTCTTTAAAAGTTCTAATTAATAATAATTTAAAAAACTGGTGCAAAGTTAATTTTAGTGGCTCGAGTACATATTATTTTACTAGATTACCTTTGCAATGAAACAATATAAAAACAAGCGCATGTACTTAATCCTTTTAGCTCATGTGGATGGAATTTTTAGTATTTTTGCAGCACTAAAGCACAGATTTACCCCCCCCCCAAAAAAACCCCAACTTCACAGTAAAGCGCGCAGACTTTGAACAGCTGACAGAAAATTTAACAGTTCGTTATATCGCACCTTGTTAAGGCCCCCCTGAGACGAAGACATTCCTCTGAAACTGGGCCACTTAAATGCAGTTTCTGCAGAGTCCTCTGAGCGCTGCTGCAGCCGCAGCTCCGTCCTTCCTGCTGCAGCTGGACCTACAGTACAGCTGCCCAGTGACCACTCAGATGTTACTGTCACGGCAGACTGTTGCTCACTAACCGTGAAAAAAGGTTTTCATATCTTTTGATTAATAAACTAATTAAGTCGCCATGGTGCAGCTCAGTCTTTGTTTCCAACACCAGTTTGTTCTGCTCTGGATTAACTCTGAGCTCCTGCCAAAGCATCGAACTGTACTTGCGTAGTTCTGAGGCTGTTTGCGTGTTTGTCAGGCTGATTCCTAACACTTTCTTTCTTTCAGCCCGCCTGGTTAAAAACATCTTTGTGATGTGAGACAATTTTGCAGACTTGAGTTAAAATCTAAACTCGCAGAGAAAACAAGCAGAAGATGCATCAGCTCTGGATAAAACCACAACTTCGACCTCTGTGGCTTTTATAGCGGTCCAAGAATTATGTCATATTCCCTTGGTGCACTGCATGAAGTAATCCTCTGACTGCTCCTGTCTCTGGTGATGATGCTAGTGTTCAGATTCCTGAAAAAAGAAAAACACATGGTGTGTTTCATACAGTCGAGCCATAAAGTTTCTCACTTACCGGCTCATCTTTTTTGCAGTGCCATCATCAGTCAAATAAGCCAAGTGTAAATCAGCCAGTGCCTCGGAGGCTGCTTTGGCAGAAAGCTGTCACCTCCAAAGTTGATTTTAATATTTATGACCAGTCAGTGTCATTTAAAAAAAAAAAAACTTCCTCAGTGCCAAAAGCAGGAATGTCAGAAATGCTCTCTTTAGCAATGAGGACATATATTGACGAGAACTTTTACCTTAGTTGTTGCTGTGGTTGCTCCTCGCACCCCTGCCGCTGTAACCCCATACACATGTATTTTTAATGATGCAATCACTAGCACTGCCAGTGCAATGTCAGGTGGTGTCATCTTCAAAGATGTTAGGTGTGTTTGGGATTTTTTTTATCACCCCAAACATCTCAGACAAACAGCTGAACCAACCCACGCTGCTCTTGTTGTGGGAAAGAGATGATCCCTCTTGTCACGGACCCTCAAAGCCTTGAACTGAAGGGTTCACCGTGAACAAAAAAACAAAAAACAAGCAGTTTGAACGTTTTCAAACTGCAATGTTTGTTATTGCCAGGAACTGTGTGGTGGTTTTCCGTGGCCTTTTTAAGACTATATGCCCGGCGACGGGAGTTTCAAAGACTAACGCAGGGGCACAGAAATGTGGCAAACATTCAGAGCATTGTAGTTCGCTTTGAGCTGAGCCTGTCATCCTCTTGTCCAGTCAATCTGCATTTCTGTCTGTGGTTTCCATTATGGCTCCATCGAGCCCCAAGCAGGCTGGCGTGTTCTCGAAACCACAGAAGCTTTCTGTGAGTAACTAGACTCATGACATGGAATTAGAGGCTCATTTTACGCAGTCTGTCACTATAGTCGTCCCTCTTGGCTTGTTAGCGGTGCAAAGGGTTTTGGTTGTGCTAATGAAGTAGCGCTGCTGAAGTAACCTACTTTACTTTGGATGTTTTTGTTGAATGCAGGGGTTTGAGCCACAATGTATCAAGAAAGCACATTATACACTTACAAGAAGTTATCTCTGATATTGTCTTTGATTAATATGATAAAATTATAGGGCTTGGCAGGATGATCCGTGGTAAATCCACAGTTTTTATTCTGCTTTGTTAAAAATGATATTTACATTTTCACGGGAGGGTTGGCATTCTTCTGTGCAATGCTGGTTATGGCTCACGGAGGGAGGCAGCAGCACTGTTTGTTTAGACACTGTTTGTCGGAGGATCTGCCAAACCAAAGGACCACTTGTCTTCATAGCAGCAGAGGAAGACAAATAGGCCTCATACTTCACAGAAAAGTGTAAGGCCAGATATAAATAAGTATTTTCTGCTATTAGAAGATAATATCCAATACATTTTGCCAAACACGATTTTGACTGCAGCAGAGGAGGGGAAAAGTGCTAGTCTGATATTCCCACCATTCAAGGCTGCCAGGGATTTCGATGGTGATTTCAGTGATGCTAGCAAAGTGTTCACAATGATATCCAGCATATTCCAGGAGAGATTTCCATGCTGCATGTAAATCCCACGAACCTCAGATTGGGTCGGTTGACTGGATTCAGAAGAAACTGGGTCAATGCTACAGTTTCAACATGATGCATCTCACACACACAAACACACACACACACACACGACAGTTTCAGAGAAAAATAATGAAGCTCGTGCAAAGTACACATTTTAGCGTCTTTGTTCAGAGAACATGGGATTAATCCTCCAGCGGTTGCGTCATCCTAACAAAAGCCATTAACAGCATTTAACTGGCAGAAGAAGGGAGTCACGTTCTGGGACAATTATGCAAGAAAAAAAATGCTTGAATCCAAACCACAATCGGATTGGCTTACTTAGTGCAGCAGCTTTTAACCATCAGCAGCCTCTTTGAACAGTTTTCTTTCCCAAAGCTGTTCATATGAATATAATGTGTTTTCTAACTGTCTGTTTAGTGATACCTGCGTGGGTGGGCAGCAGTAATTATTATAGATTTGGCTAACATCTTATCTTTAACGATCAGAAATTTCTCTTTAATCCCACGCTGAACCTTTTTAAACCATGTGCCCTGCTTTACCTGCTATTGTGCAATTAGCTCACCCAGCTGTGTCTGTTATAGCCATTAGGCCGCACCGCTCTGCAGAGGTCCTCCGCTGTAGCTCAACCAGAAACTGCATTATTTCAGTTGTGGTATTTGGTCAGAGATTCTGGCCTTGAAAAGCCATCCTTTGCGCTTTGTAAAAGTTCATCCCCAGTGTTTTAGCAAAGTAAATCAGTGCTGAGGCTTTAAAGTTCAAGTGCTGTCAAGATTTTCAGCCTGTCATGGATGTGCTTATGTTTTTTTTGCCAAGATCAGCACTCTGAAAACAACCCAAACTGTACTATGTAGCGGTGAATTTGTAGTGCTTGCCTTTTATGGTTTTGTCATTTGCAATTATTACGGCCTCTGCGAAAGCAATGAGAATTAGAGATTAATGGAGAAAATTGGCTCAGAGTTCCCTCCTGAACCTGAGCCGTTGGAGCAGAGACTCAGCCGATGTAAACAGCGCTCACTCGCATGCAACATTTCAAAACAAGCAGTGATACAAGGTTTCTCACTGCATTCAAAGCAATTTATGACCTTAAAGTTAGCATCTTCAGTGTTGTGGGCTCTGAATCACGGCAGACTGAAATTAGCCCTGGAATCTTGTGTGCTTATGGCCAACTTCCAGCAGACCTCAATTACAATGCTGCAGAGCCAGAAAAAGGGAAAGAGGTAGACTGCATGGAGCCCTTCAATTCTGCTGTGCTGCTCTGTCACTCAAATCCACGGTTACCACTGTGGCCGAGACAGATCGCCACACTGCGCTCAGGGAGACATTGGAGGCATTTAACACACACACACACACACACACACACACACACACACACACACACACACACACACACACACACACACACACACACAGGTCCACAGATGTTTTTCGAATGTTTCCTTGCAGGTACCAGTTAATCCACTG
>VOQJ01011936.1:0-14361 GCA_015052665.1 Apistogramma diplotaenia | reverse complement strand
TCAGCTGAAGACTTTTCAGGGAGCTTTTAGGGCAGCCTGATAATAATGAATTACAATAATCCAGCCTAGAAGTAATAAATGCATGAATTAGCTGTTCAGTGTCACTCTGAGACAGGATGTTTCTAATTTTAGAAATATTGCACAAATGCAAGAAAGCAGTCCTACATGTTTGTTTAATATGTGCATTGACGGACATATCCTGGCCAAGGCAATGCCATCCAGAATGACAGGAATGCTTAGTGAAGCACACTCCCATGTTTCTCACAAACCTTTAAATGTAATTTGTCAGAAAATTCAGATCGCTGCAGCTATAACACCACCCAAAAAGGTTGAAAGTCACTGTTTTTAATTGACTTTAGGGCATCTGGCACCTTCCGGATGTTAAATTTAGATTTTGTATAAGTCAAAAAAACCTAACTAATTCATAACATTCCTCACAGGTACTTGTACTGGTCGGACTGGGGTGACAGCCCCCACATAGGGAGGATTGGGATGGATGGCACCAACAGGAGTGTCATTGTGGAGGATAAGATCACCTGGCCCAATGGTCTGACTCTTGACTTTATTAATGACCGCATTTACTGGGCCGACGCGCGGGAGGACTACATTGCGTTTGCCAGCCTGGATGGAACAAGTAGACATACAGGTAACACACACGCGGAAACATCAGAGTGACTTCAGGTGTTGTTTCTGTGACTAAATTGGTGTTTATGCCTGCACCTTGTAGTTCTGACCCAGGATATCCCCCACATTTTTGCCATGACTTTGTTTGAGGAGTACATCTACTGGACAGACTGGGAAACAAAGTCCATCAACAGAGCTCATAAGACTCTGGGAATCAATAAGACGATGCTGATCAGCACCTTACACAGACCCATGGACATCCACATTTACCACCCATATCGGCAGCCTGATGGTAGGACCCATCATTCACAACCACCTGTAAACCTTCACCTGTGTCCTGGCCCCCGTCTGATTAGCTCTGCATTCTGCTTGTGTGCACGTCTCTCCTCTTTAGTGGAAGGTCACCCGTGCCAGATAAATAATGGAGGCTGCAGTAACCTGTGCTTGCTTTCTCCTGGAGGGGGTTACAAGTGTGCTTGCCCAACTAACTTCTACCTAGCAGCGGATGGGAAACATTGCTTATCCAACTGTACCGCCAGTCAGGTAAATATAGCTGGAGGATGCTGTCTTGGATATCTGCCGTTATCAGATATTACATTATCAAAGTGAAAACCTTCTTTTCCTTCAGTTTGTTTGCAAAAACGACAAATGCATCCCGTTCTGGTGGAAGTGCGACACCGAAGACGACTGTGGGGACCGCTCAGACGAGCCCGCAGACTGCCGTGAGTGATCAGTGCAGCCAGTCTGTAGTATTTCTAATTAAATATGAATATTAATTGTTTATCACGGTTAATAATGTGCTGTGTGTTCTCCCTGCAGCTGAGTTCAAGTGCAGACCGGGCCAGTTTCAGTGTGGTACCGGCATCTGCACGAACCCAGCCTACATCTGTGATGGAGACAATGACTGCCAGGACAACTCTGACGAAGCCAACTGCGGTACACGCGCCCACGCATACTTCGAGATTCTAAATTAGAACTGAAATTCAAATCTTTATGCCTTGTAATCACTGTTTATTTAATTGTGTTATTTCAGACATCCACGTGTGCCTGCCGAGTCAGTTTAAATGCTCTCACCCCAGTCGCTGCATCCCTGGCATCTTCCGCTGCAACGGGCAGGATAACTGTGGTGACGGGGAGGACGAGAAGGACTGCCGTAAGTCACTGAGTTCCTTACGGCTCTCTGCCATCTCCTCCCTGCAGTGCCTATGGATCCTGTTCACTGCATCGTGACTGCCTTTTTATCTGAGCGACACTTCAGTGCTGAGCAAGATATCTCTGTCACTTGTAGCAAAATTTGTCCCCAGAGGATGAACCCATCTGATTGCACTGATGCCTTTACCCCTCCTCCTTTCACCCCCTGCAGACCAGCATTTCCATATGTAAATACTATTAAGCAGATAGGAAATTGCTGAACACCGTGACCTTTCCCAGAGGAGCCCTGTCCTTTGTGACCTTTCCTTTAGCAATGAAGGCCTTAGGCCAAATGATGTTGCATAATGTAATTGGGATGACATTTACTAAGGACATTTCATTTTCCCTAGAGGGAGATTACACGAACAGTTTAGTTGTAGCATCCAGAGGTCAAAATTTACATTTTAGCACCTTTAACTGCAAGGCTAACAGGATAGCAGAACCGCCATGTTTGCAGGTTGCAGGGGCCAGCAGCAGAACCTTAGCATCGCAGTCTTTTAACGTGTGAATTTTGCAAACAGGGAGCAGCTTGTCTTTATTTAGTGCTATTAAGTGAATGTGCCCATCTGTTTGCCTCACGTGCAGCGGAGGTAACGTGCGCCCCCAACCAGTTCCAGTGCGCCATCACGAAGCGCTGCATCCCACGGGTGTGGGTGTGTGACAGGGACAACGACTGTGTGGATGGATCTGATGAGCCTGCCAACTGCAGTAAGACAAATCTTTTCATTACCACACCAAACAATTCCTCTGCTCATGAAGAAAGTTGTGGATGTCTGCAGCAGAGGCGATCTGGATCTAGAGAATGTTGCGCTCGAGTTTAGAAGAGAAATGTGAAACCACGGCGTGAAACAGAGCCACCTCTATAAGATTTTTTTATCGCTCCGTTATTCACCCTTTTTATTGTTCAATTCGAAGTTGATTAAAACCCAGGCAATTCATTTTACAGCATCAGTAAAGACAGTGTGATCTATTTTTCCGCTGGGAGCGAATCTACTTTTGAATGTCTAATCCGGTCGTTCTTCTCCGCTGCAGCTCAGATGACGTGCGGTGTGGACGAGTTCCGCTGCAAGGACTCGGGCCGCTGCATCCCGGCACGATGGAAGTGTGACGGAGAGGACGATTGTGGTGACGCATCAGACGAACCCAAGGAGGAGTGCGGTGAGGAAGGAGTTTCGGAAGCCGAATAAACAGGAAAAAGAAGCTGGTAACGAGGGGAAATGTGTAGTAAATGTGCCTGTTTTTGTACAGACGAGCGGACGTGTGAGCCGTACCAGTTCCGCTGTAAGAACAACCGCTGCGTGCCCGGCCGCTGGCAGTGCGACTACGACAACGATTGCGGGGACAACTCAGACGAAGACAAGTGTGGTAGGTCACCCCCCCCCCCCCGCTTTTCTTTCCTTTGGAAGGGACTGTGCCCGCTAACACACTCACACGCCCACAGCGCACAGCGATTTCTAATACCTCTGTTAAGCCCTGCTGTAAGCAGACTGTTCCGTTACGGCGGGTTTTAGTGGTAAGCAGCGTTTCACCCGTCACTCTGTGTTTGTGTGTTTATACTTGCTCAGCTACACGCATGGCTGAGATTTAATTTGTTTTTGACTTAGTTGCTTCTACAGCCATTTGCACATCTCACATTCACCTCATCTCATGTCTGTTTTGCATTTCACACTGGCCAGTCGCAGAGGTAGGTGTTGTCACCAACTATCCAGCCTTTGTGGTGTCCCTGCCTTTTCTTTTTGTTCCACCAATTTTTATTTCCTTTTTTTGTTAATCCCAGTAGCTCTTCCAGCTCCCATGCTACACATAGTGTACATCCCCAACTCCGTACCCACTGAGCCAACCCTGTGATATAAACTCTGACTTATTTTATCGACGTCCGTCTGGCTCTCAGCCGAGCGTCTTGTGTTTTGTTCAGACTACTCTATTCCCACTATTTTCCTTTCCTTACACCTTGCTCCTTGCTTCAACTCTTTGTTCATCCTTCATCATTCTCACGCACCCTCCTAAGCGCTTTCCGATGTGTCCTCAGTGCCTCGCGAGTGCTCCGAGAGCGAGTTCGCCTGCACAAACGGCCGTTGCATTGCGGGGCGCTGGAAGTGCGACGGGGACCACGACTGCGCTGACGGTTCAGATGAGGTATCACCCGCGCTTTTCCGTCTAACTGAGCTTTTTGCTTTGAAATCCGGCCTGCTGTAATGAAAGCAACTCTGTGTTTTGTTTTTTTTTGTTCGTTTCAGAATGGCTGTGACGTGAAATGTGACAGAGATCAGTTCCAGTGCAAAAATGGCCACTGCATTCCCCTCCGCTGGCGCTGTGACGAGGATCCCGACTGCATGGATGGCAGTGACGAGGAGAACTGTGACAGCGGTGGTAAGAGGCATGGCATGTCATACCGGCACAGGATAACAGCTCTGACTGCTGATGACTGACTGCTCACCACTGTTTCAGCTGGTAGACACTGCCCCCTGGATGAGTTCCAGTGCAACAACACCCTTTGTAAACCCCTGGGCTGGATGTGCGATGGCGAGGATGACTGTGGAGACAACTCTGATGAAAACCCAGAAGAGTGTGGTGAGAATCAGCGCATTGAAAGAACTACAGAAGTCTATTTGATAGCCTGCTCCAATCACAGGTCTTCTCTCTTCCTTAATGCTTTTCTCCTTTGGTCCTTAAGTTAAATTCCAGTGTCCACCCAAAAGGCAGTTCCGCTGCCAAAACGACCGCGTCTGTCTGCCAGTGTCAAAACGCTGTGATGGCGTGAACAACTGTGGGGACAACAGTGACGAACTCAACTGCAGTGAGTGTACTTCTTGATTACTGCAGTCTTTTCCTGTGGTTGATTTCTCACGTGGAAACCAGGAGTATTAACAGCTTCTCTGTGACCGCCGTTCTCTCCAAAAAGTCACCCCCTCCAAACCGGCGTGCCAAAAGGACGAGTTCGAGTGCTCGAATGGCCGTTGCATCAGCTCAGTCCTGCGCTGCAACTACTTCAACGATTGCGAGGACTACGGTTCTGATGAAATCAACTGCAATAAGAAAGGTATGTCGGGCCCCAGTAAATTAGTCACGCTGGCAGTGATCCGTCTGCGTCTGTGTGACCGCGTGCTGCCTGTCCGCTTGTCTGCATACACAGCGCTGAATGACTGCCGCAGGAACAGGACGCTGTGTGGGGATGGCGATGAAGCTCACTGTGTGGGGAACGGCACCGACTCGTTCTGCTCCTGCAAACACGGCTTCAAGTCCAGTGGACATAGCAGATGTGAAGGTACCCTGGCTTCATTTTTTCTTTTGTCATTTTACAACTCTACACTACTGTGTATTTGCATTGTGTGTGATGCGGCCTTGGGGGTGATTCACAGATAAGAATGAGTGCAATCAGTTCGGAGTGTGTTCCCATATCTGCAACAACACTAAGGGTTCCTACAAGTGCAGCTGCCACAAATACTTCAGCAGGATCAATGACACCTGCAAGGCTGATAGTGAGTACTTCTAACTTAACCTACCTTGTTCTGAGGCTTATGTTTTTAATATCTTTATTAACACAGTGTACATGCTTTTTGTTTACTTTAATGCCTTGCTGTGCATTCCCAGCTCAGAGACAAGTCCTCTACATAGCTGATGACAACGAAATCCGCAGCCTGGACCCTTCCATGCCAAACTGGCGCTACGAACAGATCTTGCAGGGTGACGCCAACGTGCGCATTGATGCCATGGACCTGCACGTGAAGACTGGTCGCATTTACTGGACAAACTGGCACACAGGGCGCATTTATTCCTACGATTTGCCTTCTTCCTCGCCGTCCCCGAACAGCAACCGCAACCGACGCCAAAGTGACTCCAGGATCACCAGCCTCGAGGTACGTTTGCATGCGCTCGTTTCAGCGTGCTCACAGTAGTGCGATCGAACTTAAACAACAACAAAAAATGCGCGTTATGTTTTGGAGATTTCTTTCAATCTGTTTGTTTTCAGATCCCTGATCTGAAAATGCCCCGTGGCATTGCTGTGGACTGGGTGGCAGGGAACTTGTACTGGACTGACTCCGGCAGAGACGTCATCGAGGTGGCCCAGATGAGTGGAGGTCGCCACCGCAAAACCCTGATCTCAGGCATGATTGACGAGCCCCATGCAATTGTAGTTGACCCCCAGAGAGGGTAAGTGGTTTGTGGTGAGAAATGGGATGCAGTGACGCCGGAAAAAGGAGTCTCGGGAATGCAGACGATGTATTTTATTTGTGTTGACGGCAGCGAGAAATGAAGAGTCTACTTTTCATTGATTAGGAAAATGTACTGGGCTGACTGGGGCAACCACCCCAAGATTGAAACAGCTGCTATGGATGGAACCATGAGAGAGACTCTGGTTGAAGAAAACATCCAATGGCCAACTGGTAAAACACACACACACACACACACACACAAACACACAAAAGCAAGCCTCTCTTATCGTGTTGTTTATATGTAATTTAAAGTCGAGTATTTCCTCTTTTAAACTTTCCCTAATTCTTTGCTGTGCTTGCGAAGGCCTGGCGGTGGACTACTTTAACGAGCGTCTGTACTGGGCCGACGCCAAACTCTCGGTGATTTGCAGCGTGAAGCTGAACGGCAGCGATGCAGTCGTGGCCGTAAACAGCATTAAAAACAGTTGAGTGGCACATAACCGCGCAGCAGGCCCGGTGTTGTAATCTGTTCACATCATCGGTCTTTATTATTACTCAGGAATCCATTCCAATTTTACATCTGCCTTTTGTTTCCTGCACAGAGCTCCATCAGCCCTTCAGCATCGATGTGTTTGAGGACTACATCTACGGGGTCACGTACATCAACAACTACGTCTTCCGAGTGAATAAGTTTGGCAAAGGCCCCATTGAGAACCTGACAACTGGAATAAACCATGCCACGGATATAGCCCTCTATCACCGTTACAAACAACCTGAAAGTGAGTGGAGGGGAAAAAAAGGGCACGAGTTCAACCAGCAGGAGTGTTTAATCAGTTAGTGCACTGAAGCAGTTATTTTCCTCATTTCTGATGCCTGTTCTCGCTTTCTCTCTCTGTCAGTGACTAATCCCTGTGACAGGAAGAAATGTGAATGGCTCTGCCTGCTAAGCCCCAGTGGACCTGTCTGCACCTGTCCCAACGGACGCACGCTGGACAATGGCACATGTGTAGAGCTTCCTACTCCCACGTCGTCACCTATCTGTGAGTCAATAGAAAGACGTAAAGTGCACATCACTCACATGCAGAGTGCACGCAGGCGCCGGCCTTTGAATTGTGTATTAATCAAAGATTTTGTTGCCCACAGCGCCTCCTAGTGGTCCCTGCTTAATCCAGTGTATGAATGGTGGCAGCTGCTTCCTAAATGCCCACAAGCAGCCCAAGTGTCGCTGCCAGCCTAATTATGGAGGAGATCGATGCGAGATCGACCAGTGCAGGGACTACTGCAAGAATGGAGGCACATGCACACCTTCCCCTACAGGTTAGATATGAATATTGCATGTACATAACTGACTTTGATATTTTGTGTCATATGTCTTTTGCATGAGATCAGTTAGGTTGAAATATGGCCCAGTAAAATAATGCTCTGCCCTCCATTCCCAACCATCCTTCCCTTTATATCTCTTGATGTACCTGCCCTCCAACAGGCTCTCCCACCTGTCGATGCCTGACGGGCTTTACAGGACCAAACTGTAACCTACACACCTGTAAAAATTACTGCCAGAATGGAGGCAACTGTACCGTCAGTGCTGGAAACCAGCCGACCTGCAGCTGCCCCTCCGGCTTCCTCGGCGACCAGTGCCAGTACAGTGAGTGGTCACGATGTCTGCGTGACACGACAAGTTTTTCAAATGTTAAAATGAAAAACAAAAAACATGGATTCGAAGCCTCACAAAAATCTTTAAATGAGGATTTATGATGTGGCCAGGAAGTAGTGCACTCACGTGTTTATTTGTGCGCCTGTGTGCAGGAGGCTGCGAAGCCCATTGTCTAAACGACGGTACGTGTCTAGAGACCGAAAACGGCACCAGACTGTGCCGCTGCCGGCCCCAGTACACCGGTAGCACATGCGAGATTGACAGGTGTCACTACTGTCGTGATGGCGAGTGCATCCGCAGCACTACTTTGACATCCGCAGTGAACTTCTCCTGTCGGTAAGAGCGCTTATAATGTACTTCACATTACCCCAAAAGAAATGGCCCATGTGTAACGCTGACTCATTGTTTTTCAATTTCTTTTTTTCGAAGCTGCACAGATGGCAGAATCCAGCCCAGCTGTTACACATGTGATACCAATGAGTACTGTGCAAACGGCCAGTGCGCTATAGACCCCAAGACCCGCCTTCCAAAGTGCATGTGAGGACGAGTGTATTCATCTATATTTGCTGTCATTCAGTCTGAATAAATTCTTTGTATTATTGCATAGTGTACATGAGTATCAGTGTTTTTCCATCTGTGTGTTTGTGGGTAGATGTTCACCTGGGTGGGAAGGGCATCGCTGTGAGTCTGTGGCCAGCAGTGATTCCTCAGGTTCAAGCGGACGTAAGTGAACTCGTCCACAGTGACATTAATAACAGAGGTTTTTTGACTTTAGTTTGCTGAGTTAGATTTTTATTTCCACTTGTGTGTGTGTGTGTGAGCAGGCACAGTCTCTATACTGATCGCAGTGCTGCTGCTGTTGCTGCTGATCCTCCTGGCTGCAGGAGCATTGTTCTGGTATAGGAGAAGGATGAGAGGGTGAGTAACGCAACAGTCAAAACTCGAGACATTGAAGCCCTCTTCCTTCTTTTCCTCCCCTTTTTCTTCCTTCTTTCCTTTCTTCGGTCTGCACTTTTACTCTCCTCCTCTGTAATGGCATCTCTTCTGCTCCTCAGGTCTAGCCGGCCCGGCAAAACCGGCTCCAGATGCTTGCGGTAACGGTTGCCAGGGTTACACTTTTCCCTCCATACCCTCTTTCCATCGCTCATTCTGACGCTCTTCTCTTTCCCTGCCGTTCCCTTAACCATGACTTCCTGTGCTGTGTTTGGTCCTGAGTGTTGTGCCATTTTTATTTCTGATGGTCATCGAAGCTGTAGGTCATACAGTATCTGTCCTGTATAGTTATCCACTTCACTGCAGGGCTCCAGGGCAGATCTATTGAAAAGATTAATTGAATAGATCTGTCCAGAGGTGGTGAAAGTACTGACATTCTGTACTTAAGTGGAAGTACAAGTACTTGTGTTAAAAACTACTCTGGTAACAGTTGAAGTACTGGTTCAACTTCATTTTTCAAGCAAAAGTAAAAAAGTAGAGGCTCGAAAATGTACTCAAAGTAAGAAAGTAACCAGCTATTTTTATGTAAAGCTAACTGAACCTCATTATATATTATTGTAATAATATAAAATCCATGAGAATACAAACGTTATTCTGAAATAAATTCAAATTGTAACGAACGTACTCAGCTTCAATCTGTTCTGTAGGACACAAGCTGTGAAAGGACTTTAAAAAAAGTGTGTATACTCAGGTGTTGCAGTGGGATTCAGAAGGTGGAGGAACCCTAAGATCAGTCATAGAATCACAGCTTCCTGTTGTGAGCTCCAGTGAATGATGTTGGTGTGCAGCTGTGATCAGCTGACCTGCTGCTGCTCTATTCCTCCTTTCTTCATCTCTGAGTGAAGTTATCGCTCTTTCTTTCCTCCCCTGCAAACACAGCAGCTGTTCTTTAAGCTAGCAGACGCATTTGTGTGACAAACTGCAGACACTTTTCCTGCTTTACATTTTCTGTCCCTTATTTTCCTCACCGTTCCCACGTGTAGCCTCTATCTAAAGCGCAACTTCCTCCAGCTCTTTCCGGTGTCTGAGCGAGCTCTGCAGGAGCCTCGAGTACACATACCTGAAAAATCTCCTTAAGTACAGTAATGAAGTACTTGTACTTCGTTACTTCCCACCTCTGGATCTGTCTATGTGTTAGCCAGTGCTGTAGGTCTCATATTGTTGTCCATCATATTGTGCCATAATGTACTGTGCTGTGGTTTGAGCTGTGGCAGTGTCTCTCATAGCGAGACATAAAGAGTCCAATAGCATTGTTCCAAGCTCTGACTGGAAAATGCAACTTCCAAAAATCCAGCATTTACTTAGACGTAGATGCCGTGCTTCGTGCAGCATATTTTAGAGGATTGATTGTGGGTTTATTGGGGTCTGGGAAAATAAACAGTCCTGTATCCAGGTCCAGTATGTCTGGATCTGACATCGGCTACATGAATGCTGGGTTTGTGTTGGTCCCTGTGCTGTGACTTAGCCTGGATGGTGGTGAGAGTCATGGAATGCCTCTCCCCTCCCTTCGTAATGTGGCTGTGTCCCTGCTTGCACTCTTCAGGCAACTCTACTCTTGAACAAAAAAAATGAAGCTTTGACTCTAATGTTTTGTTGTAGGGCCAAGGGTTTCCAGCACCAAAGGATGACCAACGGGGCCATGAATGTTGAGATCGGAAACCCCGCTTACAAGATCTACGAGGGCGAGCCCGACGATGATGCCGGGGAGCTGCTAGATGCAGACTTCACTCTGGATCCAGATAAGGTAGAAAAGATACAGACATGCAGAGTACTGTGCAAAACTCTTGAGTCACTCATTTCTTTATATTTTTCTTCCAAGGAGGCAGGCTTTGCTAAAATTGCTGAAACTATGGATGCAGAAAAGTACCATCAGATTTGAATCCACTGAAAGGTTTCTTACTGGCTTGATATCGGATAGAAAAGCACACAGTGGAGTACTATCAGTCACGGATCTTCTGCTCAGTATACACAAAGCTGCACTCTAGCTTTCTAAACATCATCTAATGGATGACTTATTTTCCTTTTCCAGCCCACTAACTTCACCAACCCAGTGTATGCCACTCTGTACATGGGAGCTCACAACAGTCGCAACTCTCTGGCCAGCACAGACGAGAAGAAGGAGCTGCTGTCACGTGGAGACGAGGAGCCCCTCGTGGACCCGCTGGCATAGACTTTCTGTTGGCCTGGATCATGCTATTCCAAACACACCCCACATTCTTGCCTTTTAAAGAAAAATGACACAAAAAAAATCAATAAAAAGTGTGAGAGAAAATTGCTAAAACATGTGAACACTGTATAAAATGTACAAAAATGAAGGACTACTTTTGTATGTGATTGCAGTATTATATTTTGTTCTTTTGAGATTCCTCTGGTCAAAAACGAATAACATTTTCTATGAGAGATTTTTAATTTCCACTTTTGTCCCTTACCCTTTACCTAAATAGCCACTACCTCTGTGCAAAATGAAATGGAAACAAGAAAATCATAAGAAAAAAAAATGCTATCATTGGAGCAATTTTAATTTTTTATTTTTGTATGAACTGTATAGAAAAGAGAAAAAAAAAAAAAAGCATTGTTCCATTTCACCAGTGCCAACTGTCTGTTGTTTGTGTTGACTTTGAGCGGGAAAGGCAAAACTCAAAGTTTTCTAAATCGGTACATAACGTCGTCTCGCTGGGGTTCGTAGCAGGAATGTGTGAGACCGATTTGTGATAGCACCGTTTGTGTATAGCACATGTAAAATGTCAGTACCAGATAGCAACTACAGTATTTCCACATAATTTTTTTTTTCCTCAGAGAACAATGTTCATAAAATGATTGTGTTGTCTTCCTTGCACAGAATATCACATGTTACGGTATAGTGTATACTGTAGGCTTTATACCTAAAGCAGATATGTTTGTTTTTATCACTTTGTGTAACAGCTGGAGCTGATGCGTTGCCGTGGTAAAAGGAAAAAAAGAGGCTCACTGGTGTGCGATTGTGGAGTTAGGAGAATGAGGAAGTTGGTTATGGGTTAAACATTCCAGGCAGAGCGATGGGTGGAGGTTACAGGTGTAAAGCAATAGTTGGGGTGAATACTTTAATGGCTGGGTAGCTGGCTGCGTGTACATGGCTAATACTGGCGGGGCCTTTTTTGATAGAAGACTCATGGATAGTGTCGTGTTTGCACTATTTAATGTCTGTTTTATGGCCTTCCTGTAGAGGCTGCAATTATGGTCAACTGTAAGGAGAGATTTGTGTGTGTGTGTGTTCTGCTTCTCCAGCCCATTTTTCTTTCTGTAGAAGCCAGACAAACATCCATCTGGCTTTGTGAGTAAATTTCTGCCTTCAGAGGATCAAAGTCTGTACGTTCACAGTTTTGTAACGACTCGGTCTAAGTGCATTAATTTCTTTTGATCTTTAGCGTTTCTCTGTTTCTTTCTCCTCCCCGAGCTCTTATCTGTGCCCTGCTGCTGCTAATGCTACCATTCTGGTCGCTCTGACACGTCCTTACGCTCAGCCTCTGTCCCAAAATGCTGCTTCTGTCAGAAATGTGTCAGCCATATCTTAATGCATGTGCAAAGTAACACGAGTCTTCAGCGTAACTACAGTAACAAGTTTTTATTTTTTGCTTTACCCGTCAAGCCAGTGTTATTTTATGCTGTTGTGTATGTTTTGTCTTTAATTGAGAGAGAAGTACAATCATTTTACCTAAAGGACATTTTTGCAAAATCATACGTGCATTTTCAGACTTTTTTTTTTTTTGATTAGTTCTTGTTTTTTAAAATGAAAAATGACACATAGCTTTTATAGTACACAATGCATGGAGGCGCAGACTTTCTTCTGGAAAGAGAATAATGTTTAATTTTTGCTGGAGTACTTTACAAACTAAATAACAGATATTGTTATAAATAAGATTAAAAAAATTGTACAGAAAACAAGCCGCAGTGTTTTGTGTTTTGTTCACCACCTGCTGATGAAGGGAGAAATGACTGATGAGTCAGGGTGGGTTCAGGTAAACTTTTATTCATTCATTTAGACAGTAAATCAGATCATCAGCAGTGGAAACCTGAACCTACATGCATGGATGTGCAAATTTAATCTCCATGTTGTTACATGATGTAAAACTTTAACAAAAAAGTTCTTAATCAAAGAAAATGCTGCTATGTATTGCAGATGTGTTGCTAATCAATAAACTCGATTACAGCCCAAACTGAAGATATGAAACATTAACAGAAAAGAGCAAAACTGTACATTTGAACATCAGTGTGTTTACAAAGTCTTCTTGTTTTTATCTCTTTATCATTCAACTGCACTTTGTATCAAAGTCTTCACTCGATGCCTTTTGCCTTTAACTCCTCTTTGACTCTGCTCAGGTACTCGGGGTCAGGATACCCGAAGCTGTGGAAACAGAACATATCAAAGGTTAATGTGTAATATTTCAGCAGAGTAAATACTGACAAAGAACTCCTACCACAACACATGAAAGAGAAGTGACTACTCTACCTTTGTGGCCCTCTTGACGTGCACGTTTTATGAGGAATGTCATTCCAGGTCACCTGGTTGTCCAATCCAGTAGTTCTGGATGTTCCAATAGTAAAAATGAGCCTCTGGTCAAACGCTCTCTTCAGCAGCTGCAGCACTTCATTGCCCTCTGTGTTGTTTGGAAGATATGCGCTTCTGGAAATACCTGAAAAGTGCCGTCCAGGGTTGGGATGTCTTTCCTACAAAAGGAGAATGAAAGTAAATATTAGAAATAAATACATAAAAGAACAAAATGAACAATGATATTTGTAAAAAATAAAATAAAACTGGCATCTACCATCTGTGTTCCACTTGGAATCTCATAGTTGATAAGTATAGTGTTGCAGTCAGGGAATCCAGGGAGGGATGAATGTAATATACGATGTGACATTTTTCCATCCGGCTGGTCTCCGATTATCTTCCCAAAGACGACTCTGCACACAGGACAGGTGGGCCCACTTGCATCCTTTGCTTGTTGCAGACACGCCTCACAAAACTCATGTTTACACTTGAGCCGTTTCTTGTTTTTGAATGCATCCAAACATATAGGACATTTTTCTTCTTCACTGTCTCCTGCTGTTGCCCCGCCTCCATGGGGTGCATCAGCATTGTGCTTCCTGTTTGCTGATTGGCCATTTAACACAGGCCCATTGGAGGCCCCCTCTGACTGATGAGCACTGTTTGTGTTCATCAGTGAGCGACTGGCACCACGGAACTGAGAGAAGTTCATGGGGGATGCATCAATCTTCTGGTACAGACGGAGAAGAGCTGTGAGAGCGTGGCTCTCCATGGAGGCATTTCCTCCACCTTTCTTGTAGAAAGCTTTGACACTGACTTTGCCTTGACTGATGTTTGAGTCCTTCAGTTCCACATGAAACTTATTTTTGATCCTTTTTACTTGCTCATTGTAAGAGGAAGACATCAGCTTCCAGTAGCTCTCCTCCATGATTAATCCTTCATCTGGGAAACGGTCTTTAGTAGTCAGGTTTATCTTCAGTGATGTGTCTTCAGTCTCTCTTTCATACTCTTCAAAAGAAGCACTTGGTTTTCTTTTCTGATGTGCATCTCCACATAAGACCTTACTGATCACATCTTGACTATACTTTGGCCCACATGCAGTCATTCCTTTGGAGGTCAGAGTAACCAAAAGCTTCTTTTCCTTTTTCTGGATGGTTTTCAGTGCATCACTCCACTGATCTGGATCTATGAACTTGAGAGGAATAAGTGAACTGCTGAAATCA